>JACDJE010000031.1:3977267-4047573 GCA_016647715.1 Pavo muticus
AAAACTGGTAAGAAAAACGTCTAGAGTATAAAAGGAAATAATAACTAAAGCAACCATGTTTGGAGACAAACAGCTAAGAAATGATCACATATTTTGATATTCTCAGAAGGTTATTTAGTGTTTATATATCGAACCTCAGTCCTAAAAAACAGATCAAACACTACACAGTGAAACAATCACTTCATTTTATTGAAAATGGATGTTAGATCCTTTATACTGCAAGCGTAAGATGTGAGGCAAGCAGGATTTTGTTAAGATGGAAAACATTTTCGGAATTAATTGAGTGTTGCATGGGAGATAAATCCTTTTTCCAGTTTCTTTTGAGGTTTTCCACTATGCCTGAAAAATTGCAACATGTTTTGCTGGATGTCACAGAACATTTTATATACAGGCTGGAATAAATCTTATACATGTATTTAAGCAAAGATTTTCATGCCAATTTTGCAGTAACTTTAGTTAAGAGTCACTAGTGCCCCTTGGCTCCAGTGTCCTGGCTACTAGGTACAGGATGTCTAGGCTTTGAATGGCTTCAAAAGAATTGTCTCCAGAAATGTCAATCAATTCCAGTGCACTGAGCACAAAACTGATGAAGAGAATTTGTTGATTTTGTGATTTACCTACGTGATACTTGATGGCTGGAGTGGCAAAATTTCATTTATTTACCTGGAGTAGAGATTTTTTTTTTTTTTTTTTTTTTTTTTGCAAATATTTGAGATTATTTGACGCAAACTACATTTTTTGTAAATATACTTACCAAATATTTTAATCATGTATTTAATTTCTGAGCAGTAACTTCAGAAAATTCTACTTCTGATAGCTCAGGAAAGCTCATGAAAATGTGTGAGACAGGCTAAATAAAAGATTAAAAAAAAAAGAGAAAATAGTGAGAAGAAAAAGCAAACCTAAATTGTAGTAAATGAGATTAAAAACAGGTTCATATAATATAATCAAGATTAATCAAGGTTGTTAACACCATAAAGGAGAAATGAAAACAAACATACAAATATTGAGGGAGCATATAGGAAGAAGTAGAAAAAGGGAAAAGATGATGAAACCAACAGTGATCAGGAGTGAATAGAACACAGCAGAAGTAGGTGTCTACTAGGTGGAAAAATATAGCTCGGTGTATAGGTTTTGGAAGAACAGCTGAATATCAGGTGATGTAAACAAGAATGGGAAATAATACCTGATGACGCTGAAAGAATAAGCAAGATTTGAAGTTAAAGTTTGTTTTGGAAATACACTTCCTGGAAACATCTGTAGCTGGATGGAATACAACAGATTTGGTACAAATATCGTTTGTATTCATTGGGATGCATGTTGATCTTGGTCACAACTCATAGGTATTTTGATTTTGTATTCTTTTCGATTTTTATACTGCAAAGATAGAACTTTTGTATTGAGTTCAGAATTCTGAAGTGCTAGCCAGTCATTCAGCAAAGACTGTAAAGTGGTTAATTTCAGGTTATTCAAACTTAACTAATACATGTAATTTATGAAGCATGGTCTTATCTTATTAAAATAGTTTCTGTGATGTGTCCTGTAAGTGGATACTTTCATTTTTGTGATTAGCCCATGCTTGAACTGATTTTTTTTTAAAAAAGGTACTTGTAAGAAATTATCCCCTTTATGTTTTCTGAGTTTGGTAAGAAGTACCTTTTTCATATATACTGGTTTCTAGTAATCTAACAAGGAAAAGTATTGAGTTTAATGTCCTTCTTCATTTTCTTGTCCCTCTACACTAGGCTTCCTGAATATGTTTTCAGAAATCTATATCAAATTATTTATAAATGGCATTAGAAGAAAATCTGTGTATTTTATACTGTAGAGATTGCACTCATATTTTGTATGACGAAGTATTCCTTTCCCTTTCCTTGGATGGAAATTCAAAAGCTAATTTAATACCCATTTCTAGAGTATTTTGTTGTTTTATATTCTAAGTGGCTTCTTGAATTTTGTTCAAGCCACTGAGGAATCAAAATACAATTGCAGTGAATCTTTGAAGCTCAAATGGAATAGTTGGTAATGCCATCTGGATTTGTGGTTTTGAATAGGGATATATTTTCACAAATTACCTTCAAGTTCCTTCACAAAGAGATAGAAGTAGAGACATAGAGACAAGTAGAATGGTTTATTAGATATTAGATAAGATTGTATCAACCTCTTCTAAACTAAACCCTGCCATTTGTGAGGCTACTTAGAAGTGCTTGCTTACCTGTAAACACATTGTGCACATTGTGAAACAACATTTTAACGAAAAAAAATTACGTGTTTTGAACGTAGATGCAGTATGTACCACTTAAGTAAGAAATCTCACTAAGTACAGCGGAGCTTGAATGCATTAGAAGTTGAACTTTTAGTGAAATCTTTATAAGATATCTACAGAGAAGAAAGGAAAAAAAAGAACAACAGAAAAAACAAAACAAACAAACAAACAAACAAAAAAAACAAACCAAACCCACGACATTTGCCAGTGTGGTTTAAATGAAGGATTAGGAAATGGAATCTTGCAGAAATTGAATACACGAAAGACTTCTAATGATTTTCATTATATAATCCTGTGGTCTATGTAAGGTTTTGCAGAGGTTTGGAAAATAGATTTACTAGGAAAATATACGTACAGCTACTCCTTTTTCCTTAAATAGGTAGAATCTATTGGGTGATAAATAAATAAAATTTTATTCCAATAGAAATGAAACCACACATTTCAATTATATTAGGCTCAGGATTTTCTTTCAATGTAAATGACTAGGATTCAAATTCATCTAGAATTCCATTGAAGTCACTTTTGTTATCCTGTGCTTAAGCTACCCACTTTCTTAAGTACTTTATTGGGGTTGGACTCAAAGGGCTAATTAAAAGTCCGAGGAAGTCTTGGATAATAACCACAGCTGGTGGTGTAGCTCCATAACAGATGGATTTTCATAGAAATTATTACCCAGCCAACCTCTACCCTCTACTAACACAAATCTGGACCATAAAATTATATACTGCAAATTGCCAGAACTAGGTTCCCTTAGTATTACAAGCAAAGAAGGAAAAGTATCCTCTTACTTCTCTTTCTACATTCTTTTAAGATGAAAATATGTTAAAATGAAGAAAACTGTCTCTGTATTAGAAACTATTTCTTAGATCTGGCCTCATGTCATCTAATTTCAGGCACAGTAGTTAGGAGCATGATTATCATAATCACCTTTTACAGTACAGGGACATGTTTTACTCCATGCAGGGTGATATAGCACCCCACCCCATGCTAAGGCTGATTTAATTTCTGGAATAGATACTTACTGTCCAAATAATGTAAATTTAAATCTCAGTGCATTTAAGCTCAGTCATAACTGATTTTCCATCTGTCCAAGTGCAGTATGATATATTGTTGCATGTATTCCATCATAAATTTTTAAGTTCAAATCATATTTGGAAATTCTTCTCAAGTTCATAATACACTCCCTTTACCTAGAGCGGTTACAATATGGCCAGTAATTGCCGTCTTCTTTACACTGGTGTATGTGTGGGTTATAACTTTCACGCAAATAATAGTGATAGAAGAGACAGCATTCTGAATAATTTGCTACAGCTGACTGCAACATCCTATTGAATTACCACAAAAGTCTTTTTTTGAATATGTTTGAAATATGCTTGACATACAATTAAAATTTTAAACTTTGTACATACAATATTCCTATTAAAAATTTTTTGACTTAACAACCAAATTGTTGTTTTTGAGAGAAAGATTTATTAGGATCAAGTGTCTGGCCTGCTGTGGAATTATAAATTGCTTTTGAACTACCATGTAGCTCACTTCTACCCTTGGTATACAAGGACAAATCCCATAGGATAGCTTCAGTATATTTCAAAGGGATATAAAAGTCACAGGGAATAAATGTTTTAATATGTATTAAATACATAAATGAATTAATTTAAGACAATGAAAAATGATTTTTTTATCCATTAGTGCTTCATCTGAATGTGCAGCAAAGTACAATAACAATAATCAAAGTATGTTAGAAGATAACATGTTTTGCATTATATAAACCTGCTTGGTGACACAAAAAATATTACATATGCTGTCTCAAATGTAGAATCAGAATGAGAATGAGTCTCTTCTACTTCACCTAAAATAGCTCTGAATTCAAGTTTTGACTGATTGACACTTTCCCTTTTGTTGCTAACCACTGTGAAAGCAGAAATTGTTGGTGACCTCAGAACAGGCTGTGAAGTTTTACTTTAGTTAAGGAACTAAAATCATAGAATCATAGATAAAATACAACAATATACAATACGTAATAGAGGCTACATTTTCAAGTGGCTTATATCTTCTAAATGCCGTCTACAAAAATATTCTTGCACACAAACTTCAATTTATCTTGTCATACTTCTCAATTTTTTTTTTTTTGTATAATATTTTATTTTACATTGTCACCAATTTTTGTGTTTTTTTTTTTTATTCTTTTACATCAGCTCTGTTTTTATTCTTATTTTCTGTCTGTTTGATCCTTAATTCATGCTGATAATGTACACTTAAGCCACTGTGGATTTAAAACAGTCATTGAACTGAAGTATATGGCATCAAATATAGAGCAAACAATACAAAGTACTTCCCTCCCTATTCCTCCTCCAGTAAGACTGTGGAAACACTATACAAGAAGATATAGAGCACTAAAGTATAAAAGACCTTCAAAGGAGTCAGATAAATGTGCAGTGAGCGGATTCCTTACCAACAACTGTTCAAGCAAGCTTCTATTCATACAAATTCTTAAGAAATCTGGGGATGATATTCACAAGTGAAAGGTCTCAGAAGATGTTTTAGCTTCTAGACTCAGTGGCACAGAAGCTTATATCACTTAACTGACTGTAAAATTGTCTTTCTTATTTCAGTTTATAACTTCCCTCACCCCATGAAACACCTGTGTGCTATGCATAATCTCCCCAAACATATAACACATTCCTAAACTTCAGGCACCAGCTGTGAGCTACTCTGTAAATGCTATGAACGGATAATAAGATAGATGACTTTTGATTCTCAGTCTAAGAAAGCATGGGGTGAAATCTGAAATGCATGATATGCCTTCAATTCAGTTTGACATTTAAAACATGAATAGATTACAAAATACTTGAATACTGTGCTCTGTGGGTGGCAATTGCCTTAACTTCTGATTTCTCTGCTGCTCAGTGCTTGTTCAGCAAAGGATTCATTAGTGACATTAGCTCCTAGTTGATACAGCACAACTGTGCTTACTCCATGAGAATTAGATTTGTAATGTGGGGATGTGAGCTAATCAGGACCTATGGTTGCAAAGCCAAACACGTAGTCATGTCTGTCGCTCAGCTTTAACAAACAGTGCCTCTGGCACTGAAAGATTTCCTTGTGAAGCCAAAGTACTTTGGCAGTCACTGAAGTTCTGAGTAATAGATGAAGAAAGGTTTGAGTATTTCTTAAATTAACTTTGTAAAGTCATAGCCAAAACAGAACTCACAAACTTTTAGAATAAAACAAAACTTATTCGATGACCTCACAGGATCTTATTTCATAATATAACTAAGTCAACTGTTTTAAAATTTCACTATGAGTGTCCTTACCGAACAGTTTATCAAGGAACACCTCTCCCATCAAATGGATTTAGCTCTTATTTCATATTTCTGTTCTATTTTCTCCCCTTGTGAAAGACAGCAACTGTTTTTTTTTTTTGGCTCAGAGTTTGCTTTGTGAGGCCTTTTTGGTGATAAGACTGACTATGGCGAATTATCTAGGGTGGCGAGTGGTGGGTGTCACTATGCCACTATACTTCTGCTTATGAATGTAAAAATAAGCAGAAGCAGGACAAGC
Source organism: Pavo muticus (assembly GCA_016647715.1). NCBI lineage: Eukaryota > Metazoa > Chordata > Aves > Galliformes > Phasianidae > Pavo > Pavo muticus. Next base: position 3,983,095 of record JACDJE010000031.1, read on the forward strand.
AGTCTTCTTCGGGGGTGCAGCTCGAAGTTGCTGACCACTGCAAAAGGCAATAATGCTTGTGCATGGCAACGAAGGCACCACTACCTGCTGGCTTATCTGTTGGGCCAGGTGTATCACACTAATAGAAAGAAAAAAAAAAAAAAAAAGAAACTGAGAAGTGGGGGATAAAACATCTCCACTAAACTAAGTACTTTGGAGGAGAGAAGCTCCCAAAGAAAAGAAACCTTTGGAGAGGAATTCCCTAAGAGAACAAAAAACAAAACAAAACCCTTTTAGGAAAGAACCCCCTGGGTCCTGCTTGCTGTTAGGGTCTTTCTCCCATCCCCCGTGGTGACCAGATGAGTTTTTGGGATCATCGGATCCACTACAAACCACGGGTGACTGGACCCACGATGGTGACTATCACTCTTGCTTTATATAAAGATTCTTGCTTTTATTTCCTATCTCTTTTCAATCACCCATCTTCCCTTTCCCACCTCCCTAAGCAACTAGGATTTGTAATAAACTGGTCAGGCTGACAGTTGACCTGTTGCGTCTTAATCTCGCCATCAGGTACACATACATTTTAAGGAATCTTCTCTCCCTCCTAGAATTGGAGTGAGGCATCGCAAAACCACATATTAAAAACAAACAAACAAACAAACAAACAAAAAAAACCCACAAACAACTAAATTACTTTAGTTTTGATCTGTGTTCATTTTTCTACTTCCAAACATTATCATTCATATATTAGGAAATCTAGAGCTAATTACAGACTAAAATTCAAAGAAGCTTGCAGAATCTTATGAATTATTGAGTGGAATGTAGAGAAAAATAAATACTATATATAGTTAAAACATCTAGAGAAAATAAATGGCAATTTAGTGTTTAATTCCTATACATTTGTCTCGCTCCAATTTATAGGAGGGAGATGAGGTTCTTTGATATATGTATACCCGGTGCGAGATTAAGAAACAACGGTTCAAATGTTGGTCCGACCAGGTTTATTACAAATCCTAGTCATTCAGGGAAATGGGGAAGGGAAGAAGGACGATAGAAAAGATAGGAAATAGAAGCAAGAGTCTTTATAGGAAGCAAGAGGGAGATAGTCATCACCATGGATCCAGCATGGTTCGTAGATCAGTCACTGATCTTCAGTAGTGGTGGGTCATCGGGCATTGTTGTTCCGTTGATGATGACAACTTTTCAATGGTAGTACAAACTTATTTAGAAGTCCAAAGTAGCCAAGTCAGCTCTCTTTGGAGTGGCAGCTCCTGGCTCTGGGATCTCAGCAGAAGAGATTTTTTCCTTTGTTCCCATCTTCCGGGCCTTGCCAGCAGATAATAGGGAGCAAGGATGCCCACCTGCATCCTGTTTTTCACAGGACACGATGATATCATTCCCCAGTTTTCCCATACCAAGCTGGAGCTATTTAATCACAGGCCAGATCTTCCTCCAGTAAACACTCCTGAGCATTCTCTTCCGGAGGCAAACAGCTCTGGAGGAAGGTGCTTTCAAGTGTCCACAAAGTGATGTTGATTGTCACACGGTAGCACCCATCACTTGCCTCCTCAATAAATCAGTTAGAGTCTTATCACAAGAAATACCTCAAGAAGCAAGCTTTGAGCCAGAAAACAAAGAAGGGTTCTCTCAACATTTTAATAAGACAAATCCATAGACTGTGTGGAAAATGAAAAGAAAACAGTGGGCAGAGCTAGCACAAACAGAAAAATACAGCATTAAGAAAACTTAACTAAATACCTTAGAATTCACTTAAACATGAACTGATATTTGCTACCTCCGCACCTAGATATGTGAGCACCTGCTTCACACACATACTATCCATTACCGAAGATCGCAAATGGTCACTTACTCCAGCTCACAACCAAATGACCTATCTATACGGACTTTCCCTACTGCAAACAGCTACTGCAACTAATGACTCTTTTCTCTAGTGGCTCTATTAACATAATAAGTGGTAATTAAGAGCATCTGTCTCTAACCAGGATTTAGCTTGGATTTTGCCACTTCTTGTCTGATCTTGTTCATTTCTTTCAAGCTCATAGTTTAGTCAATAAAGTTGTTACCTTTCCATAAAAAAAGTTAGCATAATTTAATCAGCTTTCTGTTTCACATGTTAAAGAACACCAGTAGTTCAATTATTACTCATAGAGTATATTTTCAAAACTTTCAAAAATTGAAAATTTTCATGTGCAACTCATATTATATTGTACATCTTAAATAAAAAACAAAACAAAACAAAACAAAACAAAACCACCAAAGCTGTCTTTCCTCAGGCATCTAAATCTGTTATCCACACTTAAAAAATTACATACTGAAAAAGGGCAGGTATTAGCTTTATATTCTTTAATAAATGTCTGTTTATGTGGGGTAATTTTCTGGCAAAGCTACAGCAATCACATTATTTTACTTAAGCTATGCTTATGTAATTCCCTGATGTGAACAGTCAGTCACTGAGTAAATTCATCTGACCTCAAGATTAATTATTTTACTTCACAATAATTAAAGCATTTTTGTTCCAAAATAATTTTGACAGCGGGGATTCATATCAGAATAGTTTAACGTTGAATAATTATTCTACCAGCTTGTTGATGTAGACAAACCCTTCAATTTACACAAGCTCATCTGCACAGTCACTCTCACACTGGGAGCACAGTATCTGTCCTTTCACTAGGGAGGTCTTTTCCTTATGTGATAGATGTCTGTGAAAGACATTTATGGGAAGAACTACCAGAAAGAGTATTCACAGCATTTTTATGAAGCACCTTGCTTTTATATTCTAGTACTTGATTTTTAAATTCTTCAGCAATTTCCCTGACTAATTTTCTTTCCCTTCTTACCACTCTATGTTTTTTCCTTTTAATTTAATTTCCCCATTCACTTTAATTAAGCTGTCCGCAAGTTCACATGCTTACAAGCCCTTATTTATTTATTTCATAGCAAGATGGCTAACCATCCGGAATTTCCAAAAATCTCTGAGCTCTCATTAAAATCTGTCAAACCCTTTCACTTAAAGTGAGACAAATCTAGGCATAACTTGGAACAAAAGAAGTAGTGATGATGAACTACTTGATATAAATAGAGTAGAATAAGTAGAAAAATAAAATACATACAAAAGTACACGTTTTTGTTTAGCTTACAGAAACAGGGAAGACCTAATAGATCATTCCCTCCCCTTTCACAGCGATCTTGTGTTCCTCACTCTCCATATTTCCATGGACTAGAATAATTCAGACAGATATCCAATATCAATTTTTATATAATTTCTTAATTTTTGTCTTAAATTATGCACCTTATTATGTAAAATCACTGCATTATCATTACTAGTAATATGTAGAGCAGCTGAAGGACTATTGTTTTGTGGTGGGAACATCTGAATGAGTAACAGGATTTAAGCACCATCTAAGTTAAAGAAAAACAATTCCCTTTCAAATAAGTAGCAAAATCAACAGTGACCTTCTCTTAATTACTTTCCTCTCATGACTATGATTCTTCTTGAAAAAGAGAGAACTCTCCACAGATTTTAGCTCCAAATTCACTCCCAGGTAGAAAGCGTATAGCTGAACATGTTCATCATATTCCCTTTGTATCACCACACAACAGATAGATAGAAATAAAGAGGGACCAGATCTTGTCATTCTTTTCATAAACTTCTCTAAAAGCAATGCTTGGATGATTGTTTTGATTGTTTATTATTCTCCGTTATAAAGATAACCATTGTGGCCAAACTTTTTGTAATATATTCATTTATCTCTTGTACTGGGGAGCCCAGAACTGGACACAGTACTCTAGGTGTGGCCTCACCAGTGCTGAATAGAGGAGAATCATTTCTCTTGACCTGCTGGAGATACGTTTTCTTAATGTAGTGCAGAAATACCGTTAGTCTTCTTAGCAGCAGGGGCACATTGCTGACTCGTGTTGCACTTGGTAGACTCAGATCCTTTTCTACAAACCTGCTTTCCAGATGGGTGACTCCCAGCATACACTGAGATTTTTCCTCCCATCTTCCAGGACTTTTACATTTTTCTTTTTTGAACTTCATGATTTTTTTTATCAGCTCACCACTCCAGTTTGTCTAGGTCCCTCTGGATGGCTGCATGGCCCTCTGGTGAGTCAGCCACTCCCTCCAGTTTCATGTCACAGAATCACAGAATGGCCTGGGTTGGAAGGGACCTCAAGGATCATGAAGCTCCAAACCCCCACCACAGGCAGGGCCACCAACCTCCACATTTAATACTAGACCAGGCTGCCCAGGGCTCCATCCAACCTGGCCTTGAACACCTCCAGGGACAGGGCATTCACAGCCTCTTTGGGCAACCTGTTCCAGCACCTCACCACTCTCATCATAAAGAACTTCCCCCTGACATCCAACCTAATCTTCCCTCCTTCACCTTAAAACCATGCCACCTGCAAATTGACTGAGGCTGCATTTTAACCCATTATCCAGATTGTTAATGAAGATGTTAAACATATTTGTACTTAATACCGACCCCTGGGGCACTCTGGACATTATCAATCTGCAACTATTTTAATTGTTACCACTAAATATGTTTTCTGTCTGTGAGTACACTTTTAGATTGTAGTATACCCAACACAGTTACTGTCATTGCATTATATTAGCCACTAGATTCAGTAAACTGACTGAAGGAAGTATAATGCAAATAATTATTAGCTTGGTGCTATTAAGCTCAAGCTATATTTTTAAACAAATCAGACTGAATGACCATATTCATACCACAGAAATTGTAACATGGGTTGTTCAAAGGAATTTGGTAAAGAATGATAAAAATGTGTGCAAATATCTGAAATACAGAAAGAAACAGAAGGATCATGGGAGATATCAGAAAAAGTTCCAGAATGAAGTGACATAGTCTTATGGCAACAAAGTAAAGGAGATATTGCTTCTGCTAAGGCTATGGGAGATGTTCAAGCTCAAATCCAATAATGGGAAGTTACAGAGAAAGCCAGCAACCTGAAGTGATCAGAAGAATTTTATAAACAGTTCAGTGGAGAGAGCACCAGTATAACAAATATTACGTCTTATTTCCCTTCGTGACATGACATTTTATCTCTCTTGACATTTTTTTCTAAGATAGTGAAAATTTTCTCAGTGTAAGTGCATTTCAGCAGAGATAACAGGCAGAATTTACTTTAGGTCTTCTTAAGCTGGATGACCTCTAAGTTGTAATAAATGAAACACAGGAACAATTACAAGCCAATGTAGATTTGACAGTTTTAATCTATGATAAAAATTACTTTAAAAGTACTAAGTAGTCAAAAACTTGCTCACATGCTAAAAGTCAAATTCTTATGAAACAATCCTACATCATAGAATAAAAAGTATGGAAAAAATATAACTATACATTTATATGATAGATGTTGTCCATGGTATTTGTGTAACAAAATGTAAGCATTATTCAAGACAACACAGAACTCTCTCTGATGTGTCCTTGAATAGTCTGCTAGAGATGTCATGAGAAAAATACCATTAGATCTAACAAAAGTAGCATGCTGGGAATTCCTATAAGTAATTTTATATGTTGAAAAGATTAGAAATTTGGAGAAGTCTTTTGACTTGCAAGTTAATGGTAATGAATGGAGTTAAATCCAAATGGCAGCCAGTCACTAGTGGTGCTCCTCAGGAGTCAGTAGTGGGGCCAGCTCTATTTAATATTTTTACTGATGATCTTGACAAGAGAATTAAGTCTTAGTAAGTTTGCAGATGACATCAAATTGAAAGGAAGTGTCAATCTGCCTAAAAGAAGAAAGGTCTTACAGAGGCGTCTGGATAGGCTGGATGGATGGACTGAAGTGAATTATATGATCTTTAACAAGACCAAGTGTCAAGTCTTTCACTTTGGTCAAAACATCCCCATGCATGACTACAAGTTTTGGGCAGAGTGGCTGGAAAGCTGCACAGAGGAGAAGGATATGGGGCTGTTACTTGACAGTCAGCTGAACGCGAGCCAGCAGTATGCCCAGGTGGACAAGAAGGCCAATGGCATCATGGCTTGTATCAGAAATAGTGAATTTTCCCTTCAGCAGGGAAGTGGTCATCCCTCTGTACTTGGCTGTGGTGAGGCCTTACCTTGAGTACTGTGTTCAAGGTTGGGCTCCTCACTACAGGAAAGACATTGAGGCCCTGGAGCATGTCCAGAGAAGGGCAACAAAGCTGGTGAAAGGTCTGGAACAGAAGTCTTATGGAGAGCTGCTGAGGGAACTGGGATTGTTCAGTCTGGAGAAGAGGAGGCTCAGGGGAAACCTTATTGATCTCTACAACTACCCAAAAGGAGGCTGTAGTGAGGTGGGGATTGGCCTTTTCTCCCCGGTAAATTTTGGTAGGACAAGAGGTAATGGCTTCAAGTTGCACCATGAAAAGTTCATGTTAGATAATAGGAGAAATTTCTTCTATGAAAGAGTGGTCAAGCATTGAAACAGGCTGCCCAGGGAAGTGGTGGAGACACTTTCCTTGAAGAATGTGGATGTGGCACTGAGGGACATTGTTCAGTGGGCATGATGGTGATGGGTAGATTGGTTGGACTAGATGTTTCTATAATTCTATGAAATAACTAATGGAAATGGGAGAGAAGATCTTAGAAATGTCTTCATGTATTTGTATATTATTCTAAGTAAATATATGATATTTATATATTATTAATTATGTCAAAAACTATTAACAGATGAAACAGATACTCTGTGGACATGCAGAAATTTAAATTTCTTGGTTAGGAAAGCATTTCAGTAAGAAAGAGACAAAGGCCAAAAAGAGTGAAGAGAATTGTATTGTAGTTTGGGGATCATACATAGAAGGACAGTTAAATTGGTGGGTTTATGAGAAACATACAGTGATTTTAAAATTTAAATTTATAAATATGAAAAAAAGAAGCTTAAACGAAATATTAAAGGGATAATTGATTGTAGATATTTTATGGCATTTGAAGGCAGTTTATTTTGCCAATATTCTTGAAACATTTTCATATATTCTGCAGTAGTGATAATTAGACTTTTGCAAGTTTATCATTGCTTAGGAAAACCAACTGAAGAATATTATTCTGGCTGTGCTGTCTCTGGTCATGCCCTCCAGCTTCCAGTTTGAGACCCATGAAATTATATAGAAAATGTGTTACTGCCTACAAAAATTACATGCAGATTCACTAAATGGCTTGAAGTTAAATTTTAACATTTCCAAAAGGAAGAGACCAATATCATAATCTTGAGTCAGAGATTAATGTTACGTCTCTATCTGCATGATATTTCACACACAGAGGCAGAACTGACAGAATCTGTCTTATCAGTTTAGAATAAATTTGCAAAATTAATAAGAAAATCATTTTCACGCAAATGATCTTCTGTTTCCAGAATAATCAAGTTGTTTTTAGTGACATTATTTTGTTTTTGATGGCCTTTAAATATACAAAAAGAGGAGTTATACATGACACTGTATTTTCTAAAAGGAGGGTGGAGAGGAAGGATTATAAGAAAACCTGTGAATCTGTAGACATTTAACCATAGTTAGAAACTCCAATGAAGACTGTATGAAAACAAAACAAATCAAAAAAATATAACATAACATGCACTTTGAAAAGAGAAGGATTTAAAGTGTTACAGCAAAGTCTAGTTGTTTGTATGTGTGCTAATTTAATGTACGCTGACAAGAAAAAAGGAACTTTAAAATTTGTCTTTCTCTTTAGAAAATTACAGCTGGAATTGTTAATAATGACTGTTGCTATAATACTGGAATATTATCCAAATAACACTGCTTATCAGTGTTACCAGTCATGAGCCGTCAGTACCTATTCTTCACGTTTGACATTTGACAATTTCTGTGCTAACTGTTTCGGCAGAAACTGTCTCCACTGGTACACAATGAAAGGATTTTCTACATGGCCAAGACAGTATGATTTCTTTCAACAAGGACAAATTAAAACAGGAAATTTAATTTTGTTTCAGTACTTCCCAGTATGTTTTTTGATCCCAATATGTATGACCAAAGAAGATACACAGTGTTCAGAATGGCATCCACTGTATTTTTCAAGTAAAAACAAGTAAGGATGAAATAGGAACACTCTACTGAATGAGAACAGAGGCATTAGAGCAGACACAAACCCTTCATTGTTCAAATGGAATTTTGGAGTTTGAAAGCTATTTGCTATGATAATTCTTTCAAAAATTCACTGGCCTAATGCCTCACCTTCATTGCATTCCTATTAAGTATTTGAAAGTGCTGTGCAAAGTTAAAGCTATCCTGTGGAAGAGCAATAAAATCAGCAAACTAAGGTTCAGAACCTTGATAGATGCTTATGGGACTTGTTTGGACTAAATAATGAATCTGAAGCTGTTGCTAGTGTTTCATCTGACACAACTTGCATGACAGAGATGAAAAGAAATTAGTTAAGATATTTCCTTGCACACTCCACTAGTCAGACTGAATTATCTAGACTGTTAACCATCAGTGCATACAGTGCACTTAAGAGTATTGTAAAAGACTGTTACTACTTCTGAGTAACTCCTTCAGTAGTGGAGGAAGAAAATGCAGCATTCTGGTTTAACTTGGCAGATCCTATTCTTGAATAAACTACAGTTACAAAGAAGCAATAACTTCATATAAAATATCCATCCCTTAACAAAGGACATAAGTATAGTAAGTGCAGTAAGAGACAAATAACTTGTTACTGTTAAACTAATGATAATGCACGATGTATAACAACTTCTTGCAAAACAGAACAGCACGGAAGAAACAGTATCTACAGTTATTTGTATGTGTATGAAGCCTTCTTTGTTCTTTCTGGCTCAAAGCTTGCTTCCTGAGGTATTTCTTGTGATAAGACTCTAGCAGATGAGAGGTGGGTGTTGCTGTATGGCAATAAACATCACTATCTGGACAATTTACATTTGAAGGCATTTCTTTGGAGCTGTTTGCCTTTGGAAGGGAGTGCTCAGGACTGTTTACTGGACCGTTTACTGGTGGAAGATCTGTCCTGTGACCAGATAACTCCTGTCTGCTATGGGAGATTGTGGGGTGATACCATTGTATCCTGTGAAGACAAGATACAAGTTGGCGCCTCCATACTCCCTCTTATCTGCTGGCAAGGCCTGGAAGATGGGAACAAAAGGAGTTCCTGCTGAGATCCAAAAGCCAGAAGCTGTGACTCCAAAAAGAGCTGACTCAACCACTTTGGACTTACAAATACTGCCATTGGAAATCATCATGGTGTTCGGTGTTCGGATAGTCACCTTCATCGTCAACGGAACAACGCCCGATGACCCACCTCTACTGAAGACTGAACTACGAACCTCGCTGGACCCTTGGTGGTGACTATCTCCCTCTTGCTTCCTATAAAGACTCCTTGCTTCTATTTCCTATCTTTCCTATAGCACGCCTTCCCTTCCCCATCACCCTAATTCATACTAGTGTCCGCCTTCCCCTTCCCCATCTCCCTGACTAAGATTTGTAATAAACTGATCGAACCAACATTTGAACCATTGTTTCTTAATCTCACGTTGGGTATACATACATTAAAAGAACCTCATCTCCCTCCTATACATTGGAGCGAGAAAGTATGCAGCTGACATTAGTTCTCTTTAGGTATACAGATGATGAATGAAATGCAGATTAGGAAAAAAAAAATAGTCTTCCACTTTTGAATTGTCACATAACTAATATATTCTATGTATCTTCACAGCATCCAACATTGTACCATTAATATATTAATTAGTATTAATTACTATCGCAATAGCACAAACATCAAGGTCGAGATACTGAGACAGCATATTTTTCATACTGCATGTATCAATACATATGAGTGTGATCATATGTATTGTATGTCTGTATGTCTGGAAGAACATAGAAGTACTGTACCTTTTATTTCAATGAACTCTGAAATTCAGCAGTCTTCCCCTCTCACCCTAGCAGAACAGTGGTACTCTTCCAATTATGTAGAGTTTATTGCATTTCTCTTAATTTGCAGGCATAATATTTGGAGAGAGAAGATGATATCTAGTTCAATCAAGTCCTTAGGGAGACTGAAATAACCACTGTGCGTATGTTTAGCTATCACTTCACTATATCCCTTTCTGTAGAAGGATTTAATGCTTAGACTTGATCCTTAGCTTCTGAGTGGAAAAAGTTAAAGATAATACTTCTGAAAATATACAATCTGAGTTTCTAACAATCATCATGCTGCTCAGGTTAGGTATTTATGTTTAGTAAACTAAAGTGAATTACCCAATACTAGATTAATTAGATGATAGAATTTTTACCTACAAAAACGTGAATAAAATGTAAAATACTCCACAAGTTTAACATGAGCATAAATAAGCTCCTCTCTATACTTTGCATTACACAGGTACTGTGAAATATGAAGATAACATCTTTTAGTAGTAGATAGTAATGCAAAAAGGAAAAATCAGTAACAGACAGAAATTATTTGATATCTTTGACCATTGGTAGCACTGCAGTATTTCATAATGCTTTCAGATAAAACAATAATTTAGAATCATTTTAAATGATGTTATTAGGATAATATAAACTAGCAGTACAGGTAGACAATATGCTACGTAAATGCCTACACTATACAACGTCACTTAATATATGTTAATTAAACACTGTCCAGTGCCAGGACAAGATTACATGAGAAAACACTTCTTTACTGTATTGGTGATGGAGCACTGGCACAGGTTGCTCACAGAGGTTATGAATTTTCCTCCTTGGAAATTTTCAAAAGCCAACTCGAGATGGCCCTAGGCAACATGTTCTGGGTGTTCCTGGTTGAGCAGGGGTTAGAACAGTTGGCTCTAGACATTCTCTCCTATCTCAGCCTTTCTGTGATTCTTTGATACAAAATTTTAGTTATTTTATATGTGGCTGTAAGTTCATAGAAGCATTCCACTTCATTGAGTAATTTCATTTGCTTCTCAGTTCCTTGACTCTAGTATCTACTATTTTTCTCAGCTTATTGTAGAAAATCCTCACACAAATGCCAAAACAAGCATGTAGAACAAAAGACAATACCTAAATTTACTATTCCCTGTTGTCTTACATTGCAGAATTTAGTGCTAAATTAGCACCTTTTCCCAAAGGAGTAACACTTCTTATGGAGCTTATTGATTTCAGACTTAGGACACCTTCTCTAAAATACATCTAAAATGCATCTGTAAGTATTCCCTTCAACATGAGTCTGTCTGGAAATAATAATAATAATAAAAAATAATAAAAATCAGATATTCAGTTATTCTAAATACAACTTTAATTTTAGGTGCCAAAATCAAACATACTAAGACAACAAAATTTTACTAAATTCATCTTCCTAAGCAACTTTTCTTTCTGTTCCTTATGCAATTAAGAAAAAAGTGGATTATTGATGCTAAAACTTAGTAAGAAATTGAGAAAGCTTAAAAAAATACATTAGCTATGATTTTAGCATTGAAATTCATATCTCTTAAAAGAATTTACTGGGTCAAATGTCTTGCTCCTGAAATATTTTTTAATGACAACAAAGTTATATTGAAAGGAATTTTGGTCCACTTTACAAATATATTCTGTAATCAAACTGCTTTGGGGTGAATTGCATTCAAGTCTGTTAAATGTTACATTCCTGGTACTCATTTTTATCACTGACGACAGCTAGCATGGGTCACATAAAAATCACACATATTAGGTTTCAGTTTCATAAACTGGGCAGTCACATTTTCTACTTACATGTCAGATTTCCTGGGCCATAATAATTCCTCAGTGGTGCCTAAGAATCATTTGGGGCAGTTGTGATCCACAGTTGCCATTGAGACTTCTAGAGAAGTTTAATTTTATATTCCATAATGAGTTTCAGGAAAGCTCCCGGCTATAGTTTCATTCACTAGTGAAGTCCTAGACTTACAGAACTGTTGCATACTCACATGGAGATGGCTCATTTTTTTACATGTGTGAAAATCTTTTCTGTGGATAGCTAAAGTAATACTTCTTCCTCAACCTTTATTTTTAAATCCAAAATAAAAGAGAAAAAATTAATATAAATTGCTACTTTTTTAGAATGTGGCATATGTGTTCATTATACAGGCCTATACAAAAAGATTTCCACAGCATTAGTGCTTAAGCCATGGGTGTCCAACCTTTTGGCTTGCCTGGGCTGCAATGGCTTAACAGGAATTGTCTTGGGCTGCATACACAAAGGTGGTTCCAAAAGTAATGCCTCCTACATTTCCGTGGAGATAAAACTGATACAAAGAGCACAGTAGCACTTCTTGATTGAGCAAATTCTCAGCTGTCAAAAGCTATTTTCAACAGGGTCACCACCATTAGCTATGCATTTTCACCAGCGATGAACAAGAGCTTGCATGTCGTACTTGTAAAAATCTGCACCAGCAGAGGTGACTCACTGTCACTGTCATCACTGCTGAAACACACCACTCACCAGCTCACAGTGCTCAAATCAGCTGTTTGGTCTCCAGAAATGTTTGCAAGTGTTGATGAATGTCAGTAGGTACCATTTGTTCCACAGGAAGGAATTCAAATCAACCCCTTTGTTTCATCCACACACCCATATCAGATGCCATTTTGTCAGACTCTCCCTCTGCTGCCACCTGTCTCATGACAACAATATGTAATGGGATATTGATGGGAAGGTTCAACATCTACTGCCATACCACCAACATCTGCCTGTGATATTGTGTGGCAGTATAATAAAACACCACTCAGAGGGTGGTGATGCACTGGAACAGGTTGCCCAGAGAGGTTGTGTATGCCCCTCTCCTGGAGGCATTCAAGGCCAGGCTGGATGTGGATCTGGGAAGCGTGGTCTAGTGGTTGGTGACCCTGCACATAGCAGAGGGGTTGAAACTAGATGATCTTTGAGGTCCTTTTTAACCCAGGACTTTCTATTATGCTATGATTATTCTATGATTTTTGAGTTGAATGTCTGATGGCAACTTTATATATTCCATTTGAAAATTTCCAGGTAATGTATTTATATCAACTGAAAATGGAGTTGCAAATATACCAATAAAAACATGATTTTTTTTTGCGATCTTGAAAACCTGTTCTCAAAATCCTCTATCAAAATGGAAAGGAAGGCTGCTTTTTTTTTTTATTATTTTTTATTTATTTATTTATTTTTTTTTGCAGTTCACAGGACTGGGTTTAGCTAATGAATCGAAATGTATACAATTATTTGCTATAAACTTGAGCTGGCACTGCAGTGCGCCCTCTCTGTGCCCTGGTTTCAGCTCAGATAGTGTTAATAGCGCACTGACATATGTCTGTTGCTGAGCAATGGGTGTTATCCCGGGGCTGGGCAGAGCTCCTTGACAGGCAGAGCTGCAGCAGCAGTGGGTGCAGATGGTGTGGGGCAGGGGCTAGGCTGCACTACCAGCTGGGCCAGGATACATGTAGCCCACAGGTTGTGGGTTGGACACGCCTGGCTTAAGCCTTTTTTTTTTTTTTCTGTCCTGTTAACTTTTTTGCATTGCAGTAGTTGTATGTAAATGACTAGTGGCAGAAATCAGATGAATTATCGGGGATACTAGGGTACCTCAGTCTTGTAAACTCATAACTGTACTACTCACTAGAGATATGGTTTCCGCTACATTATTGTATGGTACTGTCCATTTCCTTCACACCCTCTTCTCCCATTTGCACTAAGTAAATTAGACTGCAAGTAGTCATGGTTCAAACAGTTTGCAGTACAATTCAGTTTACGTCTGTGTGACTTTCTAAATGACAACCCTTTAAAAAATGATCTTGACAGTTAAACAGTGAACAAAGTAATTGATGCATCATTATGTGCATAATTGAAGGACAGAATTTTCTGACAGGCTGCAGGTATTTGGGAACAGCCATCCAAAAAGGTAAATAAGAAGTAGTCGGTCTCTATTTTAAATCTCATTAAACATTCTTTAAAATAATTTTATAGACCGCATATCTGAGCTCAAAGCTGACACTAAAAATAATGGGATTCTGGGTTCAAGCTCTCATACTCCAAGAGATTTTACAGACAATTCTCAGAAAGATCTCAGCAGCTGTGTAAGTACTTGTTGTACATTATTCATCAGAACACTTAATGCTCTTTTAGAACTTAAATTCAAAAAAATATGTAAACTTCTACCATTTTATTCTCAGCAATCAGAATAGAAACTGCCATGAAGACTCCTGAATACTTACTGAAGTTAATGGAAAACTGTTGATTTCAGTTGTCTTTGGATCATCCTGTAGCTGTTCCGCTGTCCCCTTAAAATTATTTTCCCTGGCTCTGAAGTAAGCAACTTCGGCTTTTAGTCACCAACAAAATTAAGCAATCAAACTGAGTAAAAACTGCTGAAAAAAGTGTTTCGATACTGATCTGTGTGCCCAGTCAGTAAATAATGTTAACTCTGCATTTACAGTAAAAATGAATCGATAGGTAAATTAATAAATGAATACACATTAAGTGGAGAATTTCATATAAGGCAGTTCAGCCTGATGTATCAGGTGATAGAACCCCGGACAACAATTCAAAATGAATCCTATTAATTTTAATGCTGGAACCTGTTGGATATAGCTGACAAGAACAGTTTCAGAAAACCTCACTGATTGGTGACTTAGACACAAGATTTTTAACTTCTGCATTCTCTAAGTTTTAAGACTTTTAAATATGTAAGAGCATCTTTTCAAAATATTTGAACTCTTGGGCTTATCAAATACGTAGTTCAAGTCATGAATGCATTTCTGCAAAGCAAGGTACAAACAAGAGAAACATATCTGACCTTGGCATTTCCCACCACTTCAATTAAAATGACTAGAAAGCACAGGACAGGGACGATGATTTAGCTTCACATTTCTCAGTAGTAACAATTGAAAAACATAGGACATTCATAAACTGATAAAATCTCTAGACTCTAGCAGTTATTAATAGTTTACTGTGGCCATTTTTTTTTTTTTTAAAGATCATATAGAATTACTATGACTATTCATTGCGACTTTCTCCTTATCTTTTCTGACCTGTGTTAGCAGGTAATCCTTCCATCGTATCAGCAGTCTGTGGTTTGAGACAGGCTGAAAAGATATCCTGTTCTTTCTGTTGAAGGAATTTTACCCACTCACACAGATGCTTGTTTGTCTCAGGGGAAGCCCTGGGCAAGAGAGAGGAAGCTGAGAAAGGATAGAATAAACCATTAAAAAAAATACTGTAGTTTAAATATGCCAAATTCAGCCATTAGCTAGTGAGAATAATAAGCTATAAGAGTGTAGAGTCTGGGCCCTTATTGTTCAACATGTTGGAAGTCTGTTCACTTTCACATGGAGCTGCTTTGTAATAAAGCTGTATTTTAGGCTGTAGCTGCTGAAACAAACAGCAGAAATTGTTTTTGAAAACAAGAAAACAAACAAACAGAAAGCCTGATGTATATCCTTGGTACTTTTGAGAGCAGTTTTCTCACCCTCCCTCCTCTCTCATGTAAGTTGTGATTCACTTGCCCAGTCCTCTTTAACAAGAGGCAGCGAAGCAAGGAAAAAAAAATCGACAAACTATATCAGTTCAAACTATAATTCAGATCAGTTGTTTAAAAAAACCCACAGTGAAAATGGTTTCATTATACAAAACACTCCATATTGTGTAGCTTGTAAAGTGTTTTAGCACTCTTAGATCTTCAAAGAAGTTCACACCCATCAAAGACATTTCTTTAGTCATAATTAAATCTGAATAATTTAAATAATTTAAAACAATCATGTGTGCTGATTCCACTTGCTTTATTTGTTTAAATTCTGGTTTTCAATTCTTTAAATATTAATTTTCTTCTCTTTTTCTTTGATAAGTGGATATCATTCATTTATATGCACTATATTTATTTCTGATGGTATTGATCTTTCTGCTATAGCATTGATGTATTACTAAGTAAAATGTCTTTGCCAAAAATTAAATTAAAAAATAAAGGTTTTTCCCTATTTTATATTTTTACTCTTTCTAGTGGAAAAATAAAAGCAGCAGATCATGTCTAAGAAACAAATACTAATATTCTGATAACTGGTTGCATCTTTTACAAATCCCATAGTATAACTTTGGTTATCTTGTGATATGGCAGCAGCCATTGAAAACTATATTTGCAAAAACCAAAAAGCAATAATCTAATTAGATCTATATTTTTTTTAATATTAATATTCCTTTGAGAACTAGTCTTCATAATAACATGCATAGAAATCAGAAGCAAAATCAGAGGAGCAAGCATGGTCTTTCTACAATCCTTTCTATCACAGATTCTGTGATGCATATGAAAACCTTAATATGAGACCTTATTGCACTCTACAACTTCCTGAAGGGAGGTTGTGATGAGGAGGGGTTTGGCCTCTTCTCCCAGGCAACAAACAGGACCAGAGGAAATGGCCACATGTTCTACAAGAGGAAGTTTAGATTAGACAAAAGGAAAAACTTTTTCTGTCAGAGAGTGGTCAGGCACTGGAATGGCCTGCCCAGGGAGGTGGTGGAGTCACCATCCCTGGCAGTGTTCAAGAGGCGTCTGGATGAGGAGCTACAAGATACGGTTTAGTGGCTTGTGGAAGCAAGGGTAATGGGAAGAAGGTTGGACTAGATGATCTTGTAGGTCCTTCCCAACCTTGTGATTCTATGATTCTATGATTATATGAAATTTTACCCAAATTTGAGGCAAGTACTCCTGTCAAATCAAAATCGCTGGTCATCTTTTCATATGAACTTATATTAAGATATAAAAAGATACATAGAGCTTCAGGAATTTGATTTTGATCCTCTGTTCTGTAGGGAAGAAAGGAAAAAACTCCTTCCCAACTTCACTCCCTGTAACTAATGGAGTAGCTCCAGAAATATTTCTGCTCCAGGGAAAACAATCTGGTCTCATCATGCCCAGCTGGAAAATGTTGGAATAACTTCCTTTTCTTTGAGGCAATTTCCATAATCCAGCTATCAGTTATTCAAAGAAAGAAACATATATTATGCTACTGTA
This sequence comes from Pavo muticus, assembly GCA_016647715.1. Classification (NCBI taxonomy): domain Eukaryota; kingdom Metazoa; phylum Chordata; class Aves; order Galliformes; family Phasianidae; genus Pavo; species Pavo muticus. The sequence continues at coordinate 4,000,036 of JACDJE010000031.1, forward strand.
TAAAACATTGCATGTTTACTAATCAGACTGAATTCTTTGAAATGAGCCTTTTCATACATTTACATTTCCCTGTAGTTTCACACTACAGTAGCAATGGAATCCTTCTAATTGCAGAAAACCATTTGATTTCAGCTTCTTTTGCTTAAGGAGAAATAAAAATATTTTATTCACAGCAAGTTTTGCAATGATTAAATGCTTTTCAGAAGTTGTATAACTTGATACGATCTTGAAAGGTTAAATCATTTCCCCTAGTGTACTCTAATTTTCATATAAATTACATTACTGGGGGCATAAACCCTATCTTCCTAGATCTTGGAGACCCCATTAGCTGAATTAGTTGACGATCTAGTAGTGTCTTGAAATAGCTCAATGAATCTATGAATGTCAGGGTTTCTTAAGATAAGAGTTGGCTGAATTTCCATATTAGCACAGAAGCACAAATGATAATGTTATTTGGAATAAAGCGCATCAATTTATCTTTACTTAGGTTAATGAGTGCACCATGGTAAAAACCATAGATCATCACATATCAGGATGATAAAACTTGCTATAACTGAACAAATAGCTGTTGAATGTTTTACATGGAACACAAAAGAAGAACAGTCAAGTTTCCTTATGCTGTGATTAGTGAAAAGCCTGTTTTTGCACAAGGTTTGCAACAGAATTTGTAATCAATTGCTTTTCTTATGCCAGAGAATTTCTCATTCAAGTTCGAGCTCTCGAACCAGTTAAAAACAGGAAGACGGAATTGATTTATTTAAAAATGCAGATCTACTGTTATAAGAATCAGGTACTCTATTGGGCTAAGAATTCCTATGACAATTGTTTATTAATCCTAATTGATATAAAGTATAGTATATGCCTGATTTCTTTTATTAAAAACAAAAACCAGACATTCAATTATACTGCCGTAGTTTATTAACCTTTGTCTTTCAGGAGTACTTCCCATGTAAATCCTTGTGCCCTGAGGACTGGAAAACATCACTCTTGAGAAGAGATGAACAGAGAGTGCAAGCTCAGTATGTTTGACTATTACATTTTATCATGTAAATTAATTTTGATACCTTCCGGGCAATAAATGAATTAGTTTATTATCAATCATTTACTTTCTTTAAAGAAGACATTTAAATACATAAAAATGAGGGATGGAAATGAGCTTGTTTTCAGCTTGTCTTTAATATGATTGTTGATACATATAAAGTTATGTATTCTGAGAAGAACCTATATTGAGAAATATCCACATTTAACAATAGTTAGCACAGTCACTTACTGTACATTTGTCTGGAATCTGAAAATAGACACATACTGTTCCAAAGTCATTTCCACTGCTATGTACGATCATACAACACTTTACAAGCTTCAATAATTTTATTTGGTGAAAGGTAACTTCGAAACTGTCAGTTAAGACAGGAATACATATGGTGTTTTTGCTTTTTATAAATTCTATCAAACATTTAAGCATTCTTTAAAAGTATGGTTTACTTCAGTTTTATGTACTGGTGCATTACCTCAGTGGTAGCTTATTGGACAGCCTGGCATAACATCCAAGGATAGGGAAATATAGTTCAGCAAGTATCTTGTTAACGTAGTCTTATATGGTTAGGTTAGAGCATAAAGAGCAGTATTGTTAGACAAATTGATGTTTCTAGCAACTGACTTCAGTTAGACTGTGGAGATGATACAGAATAAGACTGCCATAGTGCTGTGCATATCCAACCATGGATGGTGGCAACACGAGTCTTAAGTTCTATTCACTTAAACATGATTCAGTTCTCATCCCACAAACCTTAACCAGAAGGCAGAGGCTAAAAGAAACTAAATTTAGCCTAGTCATGAAATAATTTGTTTTAGACCAGAGAGTAGATCTAGAGTTGTATAACCAGATTTGTTTTTGTTTTTGTTTTTGTTTTTGTTTTTGTTTTAATTAAGTGATCAAATGCTAAGAAATATACACATGCATTCCAGAAAGCTGGAATGAAGAATCTCAACTGAATTTTATAGCTGAAGGCCTAATGTACTAGAACATATTTGGGCTTAGTCAACTTTTCATTTAAATGAGAAAGTATCTTATGAATGTAGATATATGGGAGACTTGAAAAGTAACTGGATTGGATTGCTGAGTCTGAGACAGACTTTATACATAAAAGACCTAACCAAGGTCAGACTGTATCTCATCTCAAGCTACAGAATAGAATGCTTTATAAAATTATCACAGCATTAATATACATTGGTTTAAAAATAAAAACCCTAGCTTTAACTCCACCTCAATATTCACTTGTGAAAAATGTCTTCTGTATAGTATTTCACTAACACTTCCTGATAGAGGTTTATTTTTGCAGTAAAAATAATTCAGACCATCCATTTGCTTTCTTTAGTATTTATCACTACAATGTGTACACATTGCTTGAATCAATTAAATTCGTAAAACGACTAACCAACATTTTCATTTTCCTTTGACATGCAAAATTCTACCTTCAGTTTTTTATTCTGTTATTTTGTCTTCAGTAACAAAGATTTATTATAGCCTGGGTCAAAGTCCCTCAGATTTGAAGAAGAAAAATGCATTCTTTTAGCATGTCGTTCTAAGTACAACATTGTGGAAAAGCATGCGTATTTTTTTCAGTTGATACAAGATCACTCAAGAAATGATCAAATTATTAATTTGATGAAGTGCTAGATTCTTACTCATTATTATCTGCAAAATTTAGGTATAGAGAAAGCTTTGCTTGAAGGAACAGCTTCTCCCTTCTATTTATGTAAATACTGCTGTGTTGGTTTCAGAGATGTTTACAGCATCTTGACATAATAATAAGAATCTCTGTAGTGGTACAGAATAATCTCTTCCAGTCTTGGGCTGGTGGTCATGTAAGCAAAAATAAACATAATTAGTATTCCTTGTAACATAGTTTACTTTGCTAGAATTTCTCTTTTCTGGATCAGACAATTAATTAACGTTCTTACTAAGAAGCAAACAAGAATTTTTGAATTTGACGAATAGTGATTTCAGGTATGTTTCTAGTTAAAAGATTAGAGACTGACAGTTTCAAAAAACTACTCTTTTTTTTTTAATTGTCAAGAGAAGTAGTTAAAATAATTTGCTTAAATTTGTACAGCAAAGCAGTAGCCCCATCCCCCCCCCCCCCTTTTTTTTTCTGCAAAGCATTCACAAATTGAAGGACTTTCTGAAATACTTAAATCTACAGAAAATAACAGCTGTGTATTCACAATATCATCACCCATTAACTGATTGCTGTGAAAGATTATATACGTTTTTCTTTTTGATTCAAAAATCAGAGGGTGGTTAAATTATTGCAGTAAGAGTTCTCTATGGCATTTCAGAGACTCCATAGCAACTGCATTCAACTTGTGGCACCTGCAACACAGTGCACAGCTCTTCAGAGCTCTACTACTTTGGGTTCAAGGAAGGTGTCATATGAAGTCTTGGTCAGGTACTGATTGCAGAAGAAAAACGTCCATTATAAAAAAGAAAATGGTGTATATAGAACTACTTTGTAAGCTTAGAAACACAGAAATGGTAAAAACATTGATTTTCAGGGAATAACAGCACATGATGGTAAATCCTTTCATTATTTTCCTCAAAATGCAAACTCTGAAAAAACTTGCCTGGCAATATGTTATTAGAAAAAGAGTTACGCTTTACTGCTTTTTTAAAACTTGTTTTTTTTTTTTTTTTTTTTTTTAAATGGGGGAAAATGACAAAAAATCATATTAATATATCTTTGAAGAAATTTGACTATCTGATAACATAATATTATAATCCTGACTTGCACTGGCTGCAGCTATCAGTTACCACAAGTGTAGAAACCACTATTATTCACCATCTTTTAACAGAGCAGATGTGTTTAAAAGTAACCTAAAGGTAATTAAAAATAAAAACTGCCACCAACCTTCTACTTTCTTTCCTTTTCATCTGTAAAAGCAGATGTTAGGCAACATTTCATTTGCTCATTACAAGGTGATCTTTCCTATTTTCAACTTCTACATTATCTGGGATGTTAAATTTCCAGATAAATTATTGGGCAGAAAGAAAGTGATTTAAAAAAAAAAAAATGTAGTGAAAAAAGTAGTCTGATTAAACAACCTTTTCTTAAGACTGCTACCTGCAGTGACATTGTAGTTACATTGCTTCTATAGATATAATTTTTTAAGTTACATAAGAAATAATCACAATTTTCAGGACATCTTTCTCTCACCAAAAATTCAGTACAAGGCATAAGCCCTTTCTTTGACAACAGAAGATTTGAATAAGGACATTAAAAGGTTTTACTTATCCCAAACACTTTAATTGCTTTTATAGTTGTATTTATAATTAATGTTTTCAAGTGTCCCAGTCATGCACAAATCCAGGGTGGCATCTTCCTGGACTGTAATACTTACATAACAAGGTCTTTCATGAGACTGTGGTTAGGGGAAATAGGACACTTTATGTATGTCAAACATGTATAGCATACATAAATAGACAGTGAATTGCAATTATAATTAACAAATAGAGAAAAAATCTCAGCTTCTGCATTATATGATTGGGAGAGGCTGAATAGGTAGGGAAATGCAGCATATTCACTCTGAATCTCTTGCTTACTGATTTTCTCATGAGTAATGAGTATAACTCCAACAACCCTTGAGCGATCTTATTTACATGATGAAACATTTTGTATAGCACTTACATTTTAGCAAACTCCTTACAGCTTATGAAGTATGTTTTGGTTACACCGGTGTTAAACACCACACAAATATTAATAAATAAATACATAATTTTGATGGTGATAAGTTACTTATTTATTCAGTGTTGATTTTTGGTAATGCCTTAATAATGAGAGACTTTCCTGGATGAAAATGAAGTTCAGTTTGCAGGTCATTGGCTATCAATATCATTAGTATTAATACATACATAGATCTTCTCAAGTTCTCTTTGAAGCTATAGCACCTTTTTCTCCTATTATGAAGTGAATAATTAATTTCTTGAACAAATGCAGACTTCAGCTATGTCATCTTACTGATGATGATTTTACTTTCAATTTACTGACAATGTAGTGCTATAAGCACAGAGAATACAAAATCATTCTGTAATAACATTAGTGAGTATTACCCACATTTTATTCTTTTGTTGTGTTTAATGTGATTTCCTCACCTCTTGATCAGTTATTCTCAATGCCCAGTATAGGTTTTGGAAACAAATTAAGCTTGTTTCTTAGTTAGTTGCTGTATTTTTAATAATACTTCAGGTTGAAAACACATGCTATTTTAGAGATGGATCCTTAAGTGAAAATATTTATTCAACAGCATTCTTTAACAATGCACAAATCAGATATATGAAGAAAGAATGTTTTATTATCACCCATTTGTAGCCACGCAACACTCCATACTCCGAATAAAAATCTAACCCAAAGTCTGTTCTTCAAAGATTCTTAACCTTTTGAAAATATGTTATTATGCCAAAATCTGTCACTCCTGAAATGTTATTCTCTTGCTTGGATAGATCTTACCTGCTTATCCAGAGTAATATCAAAATATTTTCAGATGATCAGACAGAAGGGACTTCACAAACTGTGTATTCAAAAAGTGATGCTAGGATGTTTTTTGTTAAGTTCAATAGAGTTAGAATGTTTATTAGTTGCATTACAGACAAACTCACATACCATGAATTCGTGGTGCACTTAGTGAAGACAGACTGCAAGAACGTGCAAGATGAGGAGACTGGACCCTTGCCTCTGCATGCCTGCTCAAGGGGAGCCTGTGGATGTGGACTTCTTGTTTCAACTACAAGAAGCGTCATGCTTGTGGTCTCTCATTCTGATGAGGGATTTCAACCACCCAGATATCTGCTGGGAAATCAACATGGCATGCTGCCAGCAATCCAGGACACTTCTGGAGTACACTGAAGACCTGGTACAGGTATTGCATAGACCAACTAGAGGAGAAGTGTTACTGGACCTGGTGCTCATCAGCACAGACTGGGCTCCAATGGCTGTGCAGCTTCTGGGGCCAGAGCAGCTGGAGGAGATGCTGCTCCTAATATCACTTAACAGAAACTACTCAGCCTACATAGACATTATAGTTGTTTTGGCTCCTACTCTTAGAGGCCTACATTTCCCCAAGTCTGGGAAGTGCTAGCTTCCCTGTGCAATCAACCATCAAAAGGTCACAAATATATCAGTGTGTGGGGAACTGTTTTGGATTCTGAAAAAAGTGTTAATTTTCAGTATGATGCTCTTCCGTGTAAATGATTTTTTTCTCCTTTTTTAATTTCTCTCAAAGACGATTTAACTTCTGATGTTTAAAATTTGTTAACATGATTAAAACATTTTTTTGAAAACATGGCCTTATAACACAAATATTCATTCAAGAAAATTGTGGGCAATACTTGTTATACAATATTTAATTATAGTTTAAGATCGTGTTCTAGAAGCATCTGTAGAATTCAAGTTAATACAGTGGTTTTTATCTGAGACCATCACAATCTGTTTAAATCCTAACATGAATTAAAAGCAAGTTTGACACTTAGCATTTTATATATAAACTAACTGTGTGGTAGTTACATTAAACAAAGATGTTGAATTTGGGCAGATCAGAACAGGATACTTAATGAGGGATCTTCTAAAGCACAATTATATGCTCTCATGCATTAGGTTGCTTGTACTTTATTAATCACTGCTTTCATCTAATAAATATGATGTTATAGGTTGAGAGCTCTAACTTTCTAGAAAAATTTGCATCTGTAAACATATTTGAAGAAATAAACCGCAACAGAAATGGAGGTTTCTTTGTGCCTAGATTTCAGTGACACTGCTTAGTGCTGACTCTTTCCTACAACTGAAGACCTGCATTTCCATAGTGAAGCCTGTTTAATCTCTGTCAGAAGGTGTCCATTGAAACAATGGAAATAGTATTAACAGTTCCTACAATGCATTTTTGAAAATTGGATCAATATTTCTAAAGATGCATATATTATTTAAATTATAACGTCAAACTGATCTTCTCTGTTCTTTATTGGTAAGAAAATGGACTAGTTCCCAAAACACTTCCAAAAGAATGAGAACTGTGAAGTCTCTGAACTCTGATCCAGGAGTCCAACACTGATGTTGAACATTTACACAAATTTCTGTTTACTTCATACACCTATGTCATTCATGTTTTTTAAAATATCTGTCCTCAAACACAAGAACTTTGTGAAAATAAACATTAAACTCTCAAACCTCTTGTGTTTTCATAGACTTCTTGTACCTTCCAGACATCTATCTGAAATCATCTTAATTGCTTCCTCTGGGAAGTTCTATTGTGATCCTGAAATAACATTGTTGATTCAAAGAGAATATCTTCCATTATCTTTTATTCGTTCAGAACTGAAGCAGCGTAAGTTTTAAGAACTTGCTCATCTATCCTTTTATCCACTTGTAACTTCATGGATATTCCAGGATACAGCAAGAATTTAATGTATATGTTTAGATGACTTTAATTCATTCATTTTAAATATCTCATAAAGTTATTGAAAGAAGTGCTGGTAAAAGTAGTGTGAAGATTTTTATTGTTTTATTTCCCCCCCTTTTTTTTTTCTCATGTGTATATATAGCTTACACAATCCTATTTTGTTTTAATTTCTTCTCTTTTATTCCTTTTTTTCTATGCATCAGCCTTGGCCCTATGATGTATATCTCTTTTAAAGTAATTGGTAAAAATGTTTTCTTGTTATTAGGAACTCTGCAGAATTTCTTGCTTGGAGAGAGAAGCTGTAAAAACTTTTCTCTGAATCTTTAGAGCCTGTTTACTTTGAATTTAAGGCCCCAGTTAAAAACACTGTGAAAGCAACTAGGACTTAGAATCTTCTCCGTATCAAGAATGTCACGACAAGTGATGTAGGCAACTACAGTGAAGACATCTGACTCTTAGAAAGCTATTATGGTTTGAAAGTTAAAGTTGGACTGAGGGTAACTTTCTGCTAAGTCAATCATTATCAGCTGTTTCTGAGCCATAAGTGTTTCATAGTACACTTTAACATACCACACTTATCTTATTGGTAAACTAAGGCACACCTTTCTAAAATATAGCTTGAACGTCTGCAACACTTTCCCAATTAGGACTTATATTAGATCTTCAGGAAAGTCTTAGTGACTGCAAGAACAATTTTCTCACCCTTACCTTATGACAGACCAAGTGCAGAGGTGCATGGAGTGCACATGCAATACCACAGAGTGTGCTTCTGTGGAGGTATTAGAATTTTTAGGCAGTTTCCCACTGGTAAATGCAGTTGTGCAGCATATACGGGGAAAAAAAAGAAAAAAAAAAAGAAAAAAAAAGAAGAGGGCTGGGAAAAAGATAGATAGAAAAAAGTAATTTTATGATTCTGCATAATAATTCAGAAATCCCTAGCTTCTGATGACCATAGCGGATATGCAGATGGCAGCCAGCTCCAGTGGTGTTTCATGACAAGCAGCGACAAGCACAAAAGCTGTACATCTACCGTAAGTGTATTGAACCTACTAATTTGAGATGCTCACCTACCAGTGTACAATGTCCAGGAGAGCTGAACAGAAATAACTTCCAAGCAGGAAAATCTTACATTTAATTTTCTGTCGGAGAGATTCTGTAGTGTTTTTATTCTTTCTTTCTTTATTTTTTTTTTTTTTAAGCCTAGCAACAGCATTCTATACCACAAAAGGATTCTAGAGAAATGACATTAAACAATACAAAATCAAGTGCAAAAACAGTGAGAAGTGTTCATTCCTCATATACGAATTATATCAAAAGTGGATCCACCTGTTTATTTTCTGTATCATATTTTCAAGATTATTTTTATTAGCACATGAAATTGGTCAAAGAAAAAAGGACTTTTTTTTTTTTTTTTTAACCTTCAGATAAGACTGAAAAGTAAAATGGATTAAATAACGCAGTGAAAAAACAAATCTAATCAACAAAAAATCCCAGTGATTGAAAATGAGATTATACTGAGCCTTCAAGTAAAATGGGTTGCACTTGAGCTAAGTGCCTATACGTATAACTAACTATAAAGTAAAAACAGAGAATTAAAAAAAAAAAAAATTAAAAAGGGGATGAAGAAGAGGTATGTTGTGATAGAAAAAGAACTGTGGAAAAGAAAAATTTTTCCTCCAAACTGAAAAAAAACCTCTAGAATTTTTGTTTTCATAAAGCCAGTGTCAGTGACCTGAAAAGAGAGAACTGGAAATGAGATGCAAATAAGTAATTTTAATAGATACCTGGTGAACAGGTTTGATCTCCTAGAATAAATTAAATATCTGACATTTTTAATATCAACACCTTAAGTCATCCTAGAAACAGACTGACTCAACATCTCCGTGGTAACAACTTTAACACTTACCAAACTATTTGCTCAAAGTAGAAGTCTTACTTAACCAGCAGTATGACCCAAATTAACAATTTATGCTTATTTGCAAATCTGAAGGTCAAAGAAAGATCCAGTGTTGTTGTTTGCTTGTTTATTTATTTGTTTATTTATTATCACTCTTTCTCATTCTTGCAAGTTGGTAACAGCTTACCAGTAAGGTTGTGGAAATTTCAAAACAATGATCAAAACAGATGTGAGAGATGAATTTATCCTCTTATTGTAAGTGTAGCAGCTACTCAGAACTGTTACAAAATCCACCATTTGCAATTTTTTTTTTAAGTCTGTAAAAAACATCTGTTTAACATGAAATACTTCTTCAATCCTGCAATATAAATTATTGTTGATGTGCTTTCTCATTCTAAGAACGCAAGATGCTTTCTCATTCTAAGAACTTGAAATTGTCTCACTTGAAATAACTGCATATTCAGTAGTACTAGAGAGAGTTTCACTCCCAGTAATTAGGGCATTTATTTGTCATATGGGAGATTGAGGGTCAAGTCTTTGTTCCTATTCAATTATTTACACCAAGTTAATCAACTATATCAGGAGTAAAACCTTATCAGGAATCATGAATAGATGTTTAACTACTTGAACAGGGAATTATGATAAAACAAAGATCTCAGCCATTTTCTGTCTTTTCCCAAAACTCAACAAATCTACCAGTATTTACTGAGTTGTTTGGTTTTTTTTTTCTTTTTTTTTTTCTTTTTGTTTGTTTGTTTTTGTTTTTTGTTTTTCCCTTTGTAAACCCTAATTATTTCCCCAGGTTTATTAAGTCCAGAATTATATTTTTGCATGAAAAGTTAAAGTTTCCATACTTTTATATAATATCATCTTGTTAGTACAGTATCAACAGAAATGAGATGACATGCCACTGCAAATATAAAAATATCCTTTTTGACTGAAACTACTGTTCTTGCAAGTTTTCCAAATTTATATCTTCTTTTCAGAAAAGTATTCTGGATGGATTTTGACAATTCTTTATAATTTTCCAAGTGCTTACAGATATTTGGTTCCTCTCCAGGCTGGCATTAACTTGCTTCAGATCATTTTGCTACCATAGTTTTTCTCCAAAATCTATCCATAATTCTGCTAGCAATCAATGACACTCCTAAAAATGAATTATAATATTAGGTAACACATATATGATTTACACTACTCCATTTGTAACAACATTTGCAAGACAGAGTGTGCATTCTGACCAGAAAATTCTGGAAAGCTTCTAGTCAGTGGTTTACGGGGGAAAACATTTCTAATCAATAAATTAGAATATATGATAAGCCTATTTTCATTTGTTTATACGGAGACCCTAATATAGGATTTCAGAATTTGACAGTGTTATTACAATCACCAAATCATGCTTCTTTGTTTTAGAACCTTCATTTTAGGAGATATGGGTAGAAAGATAGGCAAAATCACTGTATTTTAACAAAGTGTTCCCATGTAGTACTTGTTTTTTGTATAATGTGAAATCTTTAATTTTCTGGTCTTTCATGTAGCATCTCCCACAATATATCTTGCTCTTCCTAGTGACTTAAACACTAAATATTTTGTAGAGCTTGTTTATACAGGACAAGACTCATTTCAGTTAAGAGTATTATAGTTTTATAACAGGAGTATTTAGAACAGTCTGTAAAGTGTTATAACTCAAGTGAAGGCTCAAGTTTCACTAACCACTATTTGTCTGATGCATTCTAAAAAAGTTTAAAAATTGTCTCTGTTTTGCAGACTACCAACTTTCTCATGCCATTTTTTGGTTAAGTCCAGACCTAATTCTACTGCCTTGATGAGATGGGCATCAAGAATGAATGAGAAGTTAAGAGAGATGGCACTTATGCTATATAGAAAACAAACAACTTTTGAATGATTGACTCAGCAATCTTATTTCCTGGTATCTTGTCTGGAACGGTAAATTCAGCTATATCTCACTTAAAAATAAAAAGGCACAAATTTGACTCTGATCATGATATTCCTTTGAGGTATATTCAGAAAAGGAGATAATGTAAAAAGGAACTATTTTATTTAGGATTTTGGTAACTAATGGTGTAAATATATATTTATATATTTCACAAGATCACAGAATCATTGAGGCTGAAAGGGACCACTTAGGATCATCTCTGTGTGTCAAACCTCCATGCGTGAAGGAGAGTTGCCTAGAGCACATTGCCCAGGATCACATTTGGGCAGTTTTTGAATATCTCCAGAAAAGGGGACTCTGCAACCTCTCTGGGTAGCCTGTTCCAGTGCTTAGTCACCCTCATAGTGAAGAAGTTTTTCTCATGTGCAGATGGAATTTCCTCTGTTTCAGTTTGAGCCCATTACATTTTGTCCTGTTGCCAGGCACCACATAAAACTAGCTACCATTATTATTATTTTTTTCTTTATATTCCACAGTTCATGACAGTGTTTAAGATAATAGAATATCTACTATGCACTATGCAGTAGTAAAAATGTTATTAAAGGAAAGATTTAGGAGGTCACTGACTCAGTCTCATACAAATTTGCAGTACTTTTCAGTACTACATTTACAGTATTTGCAAACTCATTTTTTTTAATGAAGCATTAAGATTCTGATCTAAATAAACATACACCAAGCTTCTATGAACATCACAAATTGAATTCATTGATAAATACATAAGTATATTATTGATTCTGTGTGAAATAATAGCTGCTACAGGAAGATGTCGTCTATCAAATAATTGTAAAATTGAATTAATGATGTCGAATAGTACGTTTGCTGTTTCAGCTACTTTTATTGGAATTTGAGTAGTTTTAATTTCAATTCTAGACACTTGTACAGTGAATTGTTACAGCAGAATCAGGGCATGAAGTTATGCATCTTAGCTTTTGTAGAAGCTTACATTCTTACACTGGAGGAAGCGAGGAACAGGGAAGGGAACAGACTGTCGGATCTTCTCTATAATGTATCATGATGAAATCCATGAGAGAGCATGGAACAAAATCCAGACTGATTATGTCCTTGTTCCATACAATAATGAGTCATTTCTAAAACAACTCTTTCTAATAATTTTCTCCCTGAAAAGTGGGTCGAATGAACCTTCCCCTCAGCATTGTCGAGGCCATCCATTTCATGGCTCTCCAGAACAAGAGAGATGTGGACATACTGGAGAGAGCCCAAATTAAGGCCACCAATATGTCCAGAGGACTGAAGTACCTCTCCTGTGAGGGGAAACTGAAAGAGCTGGGACTGTTCAGCCTGGAGAAAAGGAGGTTCAGGGGAATCTCATCAACAAGATATCTGAAGGGAAAATGCAAAGAGCATAGAGCCAAGCTATTTTCTGTGTTGCCTAGTGACAGGAAAAGGGGCAACAGGCAAAAACAAACACAATGATTCTGTCTGAACATTAGGAAACACTTATCTACTATATGGTGACAGAGCACTGGCACAGGTTGCCCAGCCAGGTTAAGGAATTTCCATTCTTGGATATATACAGATGCTGAACTTGATCCTGAGCATCAGGCTCCAGTTGACCCTGCTGGAGCAGGGTGGTTGGACCATATAATATACAGAGTTCCAGCCTCAACCATTTTGCATTTTTGTGATATTGGCACTAACCTCTGTGGTTGCCAAGTTTCCTTCTAGATAAAAAGTATCTCCTTCACTGACTCGCACTTAGCAAAGTATTGGAGAGATGAGCAGGAAGGCTAGGAATAGCAGCTGTCAGGTTGATTGATGGTTTCCAAAAGTCTCAGGAGCTCAGTATTCACCAAGTAAAATCTCTCCAGGTGCACTCATTAGTGTCACAGGCAGTTCATGTACTTCTCTGTGTCTTTTGGATATTCCTTCTCATTGGTATCTTCAAGACTTGGAGGCATCTGGAGCATGCAGCTCCTAAGAGAGGCCAGGAGACCTGTCTTTATGCAGATGGGGAAGAAGCTGCTTGTTGCTTTCAGTAGCTGCTTCATGGGAAAGGACAGAGACAATGCATCCAGACTGCATGTTGCTGCCTGCTTTCTCCCAGTGTCACCATAAACTGGTTTACGGGCTGGTTCGGCCCCATTCTGTCAGTAGCGGGGTGGAAGGATTCGCGAATCCATGCCTCCAGAAAAGAGGAAACAGGGGACCCCGAATAATTAAAAACAGCGGCAATGATCTGAGGAGAAACAAACTAATTTACTAAATGTGGTATCAGAATGCAAGATAGCACACTATAACACAATATAATTAGAATTGAAGCTAATAAATCAAATATAATGAGAGAGTATCTGAAAGCTGTAGGCCTTACACTTGTGCTGAGGCGATGCGTGCAGTCGGGACGAGCAGCAGGGAGGAGAGCCGAGAAAGGGAAGGTCTCATCACCTTGCCAGGGGTTATATCTCCTCTCTGAATGCAAAGTCCTCTGGGATATGTAGTTCCTCTCTTCCAGACAGGTGCCCGGAACTGGAGCATTAACTGTGTAACTCCCCGTGCACTGCATGATGTTATGATGTGGAATACCAATAACCAAAAATCATAAAACCATGACACCCAGTCTCCCACAAAAAAAATCTATCAAAGACTGGCTCTGTGCAGAGAAACAAGAAGAGCTAGCACTAGAAAGAGAAGAGAGCCAAGATTGTGCTGAGACTTTCTGTCAGTTCAGGCCCACAGCATCCTGTTACTCAAAGGTGCCTGGCCCAGTCTGTTGTTCCTCCAAACTTGATTTTGATCAAGTACTCTCACAAATTGCATGGAAGAAACCTTCAAGAAGATTGCCCAGTCACATCTCCCACAGTTCCCTGTCGAGCAATGTCGTGCTGAGAGTAGAACACAGACCACCACCAATGGAATGAGTCCTGACCAGACATACCCAGCAGAGACTCAAGAGAAACAAAATCTCTGGGTGACCACTGGCAATTCTGGAAGTAGGAACCATCCTCATGACAAACCAATGATAGCATTGATGGGACTTATGCAGATCTCGAGAAACATAGCATTTGGCATTTCTCACATAGAAAAGACCATTGAAAGAAGATATGGATGTATATGGATGTATAGGCATTGCAATTGTAAACATCTGTTCAGCCGAGTGTAATCTCTAAAATGATTTAATTCAATCTTAAGAAAGAGCATATGACAAATTCCTCTGCTTTGAATCATAGAATCATATCATAGAATGGCCTGGGTTGAAAAGGACCACAATGATCATCTAGTTTCAATCCCCCAGCTATGTGCAGGGTCGCCAACCACTAGACCAGGCTGCCCAGAGCCACATCCAGCCTGGCCTTGAATGCCTCCAGGGATGGGGCATCCACAACCTCTCTGGGCAACCTGTCCCAGTGTGTCACCACCCTCTGAGTGAAAAACCTCCTCCTAATATCTAAACTAAATCTCCCCTGTCTCAATTTAAAATCATTCCCCTTCATCCTATCACTATCAACCAGTGTAAACAGTTGTTCCCCCTCCTGTTAATACGTTCCCTTCAAGCATTGGAAGGCCTCAGTGAGGTCTCTCCGGAGCCATCTATTCTCCAAGCTAAACAATCCCAGTTCCCTCAACCTTTCCTTATAGGAGAGGTGCTCCAGTCCTCTGATCCTCTTAGTGGCCCTTCTCTGCACCCGATCAAGAGCTCTGCGTCTTTTTTTGCTGGGGCCCCCAGGCCTGGACTCCAGGATCCTAAAGAATCCTAATTCATTTTTTTTAAAAAACATTCTGAAATCAGATTTAACTTGATGGGAGGCATGGGAATAATTAATATGAAGGCAACAATGCAGAAATTCTATTGTACCTCTGACCGAGATATATATCATAAATAGAGAATTTAGTCTTTTATGAAACTGTATTTATATAAATTTTAGAAAAAAAAAAAGACTGTCACAAGAAGATTTTTTTGGTTTTTTTTGCTTGTCAGCTCATTTTTAAAGAGAATGCTTTGTTTTAAAAATCACTACAGTTTAATTTCTTTATTTCCAGTCCCCATATTCTTGTTCATATCTGTCAAGCTTGGTGAGAAAAAATTTCTTCTACTTTTCATTCCTCCTAGCGTTTCAGAATATATTTGTATTTGAGTAAACTGTGTTCTAATCTGCCATAGTCATTGTAAATACAGGCTAAATAAGGAATTTAATGTATGTAAAGGAAGAATCCAGCATGTGTTGAAAGCCGGAACTCTCGATACCTATTTTAAAGGTATTTTTAAGGTTTCAAGGCACATAGGAAGAACATCTCCTTAGGCTAAATGACTTTCCATCTTTCCAGTGGGCTAACCAGAAGTAAATATTGCATGCATACAATCAGAAAAGAAAAGCAAGAAATCCTCTGATGTTACTATTCTGCCATGTACAAAGCCCACTATGAAATCTTCACATTGCTTAAAATTCATTGCTTACACAGTGCCTCCGCAAGATTTGATCCTGATCTTATAAATACTGCCCTCATAGATATGTCTGCCTCATTCCAAAACTTCTGTGTAGCAAAGGTGAGAGAGAAGAATAGTGTCATGGTAAGAACAACTTTTCTGTGTTACATGAGAGTGATTTCTTCCTCACAAGTGATTTTCTTAGTATAATCCATAAAAAGTATTTATACTTTCAGATGAATGTCTGAACCTCTTCATTTCTAAATCCCTGGCTTTGACTGTCAGCTGGTGCCTGAAATTATAGGACATCTATTTGTTCATGGGTATGCAATGGTGGCAGACACAGAAGACTTTTTCACCATTGTGAGCCATAAATAAGAATTAAAAAATATATATATATATATATCTGTTTATTACTTGCAAATATATGGGCACATTTCAAACTGGGACTTCAAAACATAAAAGACTATAAAGCAGGCCCAGTGGAGTAGAATAGTAGTAGAAATACTATCATTTTTATAGAACGTATATTAATTTTCAGGCTTTTTTTTTTTTTCATATCATGTATATTTTGACCCTGAATCGTAGAATCATTAGTAAAGAAAAAAGCACAAATTAGCTAATCCTCACAATGAACATCATTTTTATCTGAAGCAGTATTAACAGAAGACTACACTATATGTCCCTCTGATCCCTGCTGTTTTATGATTTTTAGAGCTTCGCTAGTGCATACCGATTTCAGACAATTGCTTTAATTGTGTAATTGGTAACTACTGAGCTGTTCCCATTCACACAATCTCCTTATTGCATTCTAGTCAGCATTTAACAAAAGCAAAGATCACAACTAATGGCTACATAGTTACACATCTTTTTGATTTAAACTGTTTTCCCTGAATGCGAACAACCTTTATTTTTTATCTCTAGATAAAATTAAAAATCTCCTCTTTATTCATTTCCATGTAAGGTAATTTGATAGCTTGCAAAACTAATTACTGTAGCAGTCCTCTGTATTTATGTGGTATCTCTCATCTTATTGTCTCCAAATGTTTAAAGACTATGCCTTAGATTTTGTAAGACCCTTGCAAAGAAGGTGATTTCATGGTCAAATCTGCCTACGCAGCTACACAGTTCATGGGAGTTCATTCATCTTCACAGGCTGTGCAATCATGGAAACTTCCCTGTAATCACAGAGGCTGTGTCTATAATTCATAGAAATAGAAACCAGTACTAGGCAACCTCTGAACTTGATAATAGCTTAAAAAAAAAAAAAAAAAAAAAAAAAAAAAAAAAATAAAAAAAAAAAAAAAAAAAAAAAAAAAAAAAAGAAAAAAAGAAAAAAAAGAAGCATACTTTACATCCTCCATATTCTTAGTGATAGGCCAACCTTAACTGCTTCTTAAAGTCCTGGGAGAGAATCTTTGAAAGCATCAGCAGAGTTAAAGATTCAGTTCAAAAATTACTTGTATAACCTGAGCATGAGCTACTTTTTCAGAGCTTGGACTTACTGAAACTTGCTTAGTAGTACAGACAGCTGATGTGATTTGCATACAAAGAAAATAGAAAAAATATATATAAAATGTTAGGGCTGTCTTTTTACATCATGTCCACCTTCCTTCATCATCCTCTTAACTGTCTTTGTTTCTGTTTCTGAAGTTTTAATTTTTTATTTCTTATTACTCGGTTGAACAAGTAGGTTCAGAATATGCAAACACTTCTGAACATGTAATAATGTTTCTTATGTATGAAATGAATTTTTTAACTGAGTCTCTGCAAGACTATAGATTAGCCTTACAAGAACTGCAAGGAGAATGAAAAGTAAATGATTTGGAAAATTATAAGTCATTAAAAAAGCAGACGAAAATACTGTTCATATCCAGGAAAAGATTGCCTCTATATTGTTTAGGAGTTTAACTCTTACAGATGTGTTCAGGTTAGTGAAGGAACTAAGCTGTGTGCTATCACTGTGCAATCTTTGTGCTTCCTTATTTCCTATATATTGAGTTAATATCCTGCAGATAGGAAAGATGTAAACAGCTCAGAGGAAAAGTTCATGGACCTTGATGATGAGAAATAAATACTTTATATATAATATATTCTATAATATACTATATGTTATATATCATGTTATTATACATGATGTACATGATATATCATATG
Organism: Pavo muticus; assembly: GCA_016647715.1. NCBI lineage: Eukaryota > Metazoa > Chordata > Aves > Galliformes > Phasianidae > Pavo > Pavo muticus. Next base: position 4,017,871 of record JACDJE010000031.1, read on the forward strand.
CCATGTACTGTTTATCATATATATTGTGGAAAAAATAACTTGAACCCTCAAAAAAGCTGTTGCTTTCTTTAGCCAGATTGAAATTGGAAAGGTAGGCTAGACTTAACTCCATAATCAGCTTTCCATTCCTCCAAAGCATATTTAGTCACAGTGCCACTGGAAGGCATTTCTGTTGGCAGTGTAGAATAAAGGCTCAGCGCTGAGTGTCAAGTGCAAATGAACAAAAGTAAAAACAGCAGCTACACAGCCCAGAGCAGTGATTCTGTTCATGGATGAGCTCCAAGTGCCTTACTGAGTGGAGCATCAGCAGTGCAACATCTAGAATTTTTCAAAGCAGATTGGCCTTCATGCTGTGGTGAAAGCTCTACATTAAACTTCCTTGCAATTTAGAGTTATTAAATTTTCAGAAGTTTTAATAATTTCCCTGCCTGTTCTGTTAATTGTCAGAGTATTGTTCTTCCACACAAAACCTACATGGTCCTCCTCCATGATCCTACAATGAAGTCATTACATTGACAGTTTGACATTTTGACAGTTTTCTTATTTCCAAACAATAGTCAACTGTGCCATAAACACAGTGTTATGATTTTGCAGAAAAATAAAGAACAAATCTTAAGTGGAGAAAGGAAGATAATTTTTATTCAATTCTAAATATCAGTAGTAGAGATAGAGGGAACATAGAACTGGTTTCTGGAAAAGAAAATTATCTGCAGGACCAATACCTTTTCACTTCCTAAATCTTTATATATCTTTCTAAAGAAACAGATATATATATGTATACCAACATAAATTGCATGTATAAATTAGTGTTAACTTTTTATCAACATATTCCAATTTTTTCTCCCGCTGATATTTACTCAGAAGACTAAGATTTTGCAACAAAATTTTAAACCAAACCAACTAAAACAAAAACAACTCACATTTTCTTACATATTTAACATATTATAAATTCAAAGTCCAGAGATTAAAAAGTGATACGTCTTTCTCTTCACAGCAGATTCCAAATTGTTTCTGTGACTGTAGAGAACCCCATAGACCTTCATCTTTCCAGCTCTAACCTATTAATATTGAGAACAATTTGAAATTTTGTAGATCACAGTAGTAATAAACTTGTATTTCCCATGAAAGATATTTCTCAGAAGATCATACATCGTTGTAGGAAGGGAGCATAGTCATCTCATGATTAAATGTTTAAATGAGAAAGAAGAAAGAGTTCAGATTACTTTTTTTGCATATTTCTTTCACTTTGATTAATACGAAGAGCAACAAAATACACTGAATATTGATATTTTTCTTCATTAGAAGTAGCAAAATTTGAGGTATTATTTAGTCCTCTCCTCTCCTTTTCCTCCTTTACAACAAAGGTTCACAAGTCTTTGAAATTGTGTCACTGCTTTGGGAAGTGAAGTTATAATAATCACTTTATGGTAAGGGATCTGGATTATTTTCAAACGTACCCGTGTGTGGTTTTTCGTATGTTTGTTTGTTTGTTTGTTCATTTTTTTTCACATTGAGACAGCATTTGTTACATTCACAATTTGAGGGACGGTTATTGCTGATGTGATTTTTAAAATAGAATATACATAAGACCTTAAGAACCTGGTCTTTAGATGCGTTGACGTTCCTCAGGTTTTAATGTAATTTTTGGAATGACAGGATTAAATAATCATCATAAATTGAAATTAAAAGTCTACTTAAAAGTCATAGATTAAAAACATTCTAAACTCTAACAGTTTAATCTGGCACTCTGAATAAGATCTTATGGAAGAGAGTACCAAAAATGTAGAAAAAACACAACATTCTTTGCATGCCAGATATGCTTTGCAGTTACCATGGTGATAATATTTTACTCTATGGTAATGTTTAATAAATACATTAAGAAGACTGATATGTAATAATAAATCAAAAATTGAAAACTTTAGGAATACTACCAGTTCAAAAAATCATATAACAACAAAGCACCGTATCAGTTTGAAGCTAAAGATGACTTCTCACAAACAAACCCAACTAAATATTTGTTTTAAATGGAACAAGTCAGATGTCTTAAATCTAAATGAGTCACTGTCTTTTTTAACATGAAAGAATTTTTCTATAATCAGTACTGCTCCCTTGGATAACAGAACTACAAAATGTTGGATGTAATGTCCAGTAAATAAATTATCCATCATCATTATGATACCCAGAATGGGCTACTTTGAATGCAAAAGTAATAAGGATTTCAATGTATGGGAGTATAAAGATTTTCCAAATATCTCAGATTTTCAGGTGTTTGTTTTTTTTTTAATTGCATTGTAATTATCTCTGAAAATTCTCCACAGTTGTCTTCTCAGTATCTACACTTCAATCAGAATCTTATTCACAGTTCTAAAATGAATGCCTGCCCTTGATAGTTTACAGTTGCTTTTTTTCTCATAAACATTAATTTAGAAGAAGCAGGTCATGTGTAAAACAGTCTGTCACAGAAATAAAAGTGTTAGTTAGATACAGAAAAGAGATAAACCTTGAAAAGAAGCAGAAGACAGATTTGAAGAGGGAAAAGACCTTCCTTTTCATGAAATATAGAAACATAATGTTATATTTTTTATAGGTACTGCTTTATGTTAGAGACGTATTATACCATTAATTTTACCAACTGAAGGAATCTGGGACTGATTTTTTTTTTTTTTTTTAAAGTATGTGATTGGAAATCCCAATCATTCATAAAAATTCATTTAAATCTACAAATTACACTGAACTTACTCCTACAAGCCCGCACTCTAGGAATCTGATTCAGAATCCACGGAAGTCAGAACCCTGGCAGAGTTAAATCATTCTGCTATCTAGTGCAGATTATATTCCTCTATAATCTACCATGCATATGAGGAGTCAGAACAATGACGTCTATTGAATTAAGCGCCTGTAAGAAAAAATAGCTGTGCTAAGCAGCATTACATTCAAGAAAGCATTATAAAAAGATATGACAAATACATTTGTCATGTTTTCATACAGTAGACTTCTGAGTGACCAGCTGAAATTCCTAGATAAACTAAATGATCTTTAAGAAAACTGATTCACTGAAAGCCACAGTTTAATGAATAGCTTTGGAGATTTGGGTTTTGTTATTTGGATCTGTTCATCTGCAATAGTTTGTCGTATTCTCTGTGAGGCTGTGCTACGTGAATAACTCCTAATTGCAACCAAAATAATCTTTCCAAATAATAATGACTCTCATGAACAAAATATTATGGAATGTATAATTATGGAATATATATATATTTTCCATAAATGCCAGTTTTTTATAGATTTAACAGTTCTATGAAAATGGAACTGTTCTCCAAATATTATCAGAATTAAACTAGAACAAAAGTTTTACACATTAAAGGTTGGTTTTTTTTTCGTTCCCCTAAATTAAGACATCTATCATAGTTTAACAGTTATAAATAGGACAGAAATCTATTATTCCAGTCAAGGTACATCAATAGACTGTAGCAATTTTATCATTTCAAAGGAAAAGTTAGATTAAAATTGTGTAATAGAAGTTTAATTAAAATGTCTACCCATCACCATTAAGTTAGCCACTATCCTTATATCAGTAACATTTTTTCTATTAATTCACTTTTAAGATAATAATATCCATCTACAGTAGTGCTTTTTCATTCTTCAAAAAAGATACTATTACAATAATAGAAGTCATTGGGAAGCTTGGGATAAGACAGTCCTCTATTAATGCCTGGGTGTGTGCAAGCTGTCACTCTAACACAAGCAAATGAGGGAACAGTTCTTGAAGGAATGTATGACCAGCTATGAGAACAGTTGAAGGAATTATTCTTCATTTAATTTGAGAGTAAATCTCCTCTTGAAGAGAGATAGTAAAAAATTTCACAGATTAGGATGAATGAAGTTCAAATTCAGAGGGAGTTTGACATGCCACTATTTGACTTAAATATCATGCTAGGAATTATCCTAGCTTGAGAACATTTCCCTTGCAAGGAATTGTCTGTGATATATGAGGGCTGCTCTAGAAGTAATGCCTCCTATTTTATCATCTTGTATCATGATGTCAGAGGAGGATGTTGGTGGTATGGCAGTAGAGTTTGAACCTTCCTGCCAACATTTAATTACATATTGTTGCTGTGTGAGAGGTGGCAGCAGAGGGGCAGTCTGACAGAATGGTATCTGACATAAAAGTGCAGATTAAAGAAAGGTGTGTCACTGAATTCCCCTGTGCAGAAAAAGATTGCAGTCACTGGCATTCATCAGTGCTTGCTGAATGTTTCTGGAGCCAAACAGTGGATGTTAGCATGGCTGAGGTGGTGGGTGACAGTGGATCTCCTCTGAGGCTGATTTTTATTAGCACAGCCTGGAGGGCTGTGTTCATCACTGGTGAAAATGCATAGCCAGTGGTGATGATAATGTTGAAAAATAGTTTTTCATAACTGAGATTTTGCCCTATCAAATAGTGTTATTTTACTCTTTGTATCTATTTTACTTTCCATGAAATAAAACAGGAGATATTACTTTTGGAGAGATTCATATATAATAGATTTGGTGGTTACAGCACAGCTGATTGTCTCAAGCTCTTGCTCCACATGGCTATTCAGTACAAAATTCTTTTTTTTTCACTGACAGGGTGGTGAAGTTCTGGAACAGGCTGCCTGTAGAAAATTGTATATGGCCCATCCCTGGAGGCATTCAAGGCCAGGTTGGGTGGGGCCCTGCACAACCTGATCTAGTCCCTGATTTAGTGATTGACAGCAATGTTGCAGGTGGGTTGGAATTAGATAATCTTTGAGGTCTCTTATAATCCAAGCTATTCTATGATTGTATGATCAGCCACTTGTCTGCAAGGCAGTTTGCACTTTGGAATTTTTGAACTTATTCCAGGGAAGCACATACAGGCCCTGGGATTCTGATTCACTGAAATCTAGTCCTAAACTGTGGACACAGCTAGCTTGATCATGTCTTTGCAGCCATGAACTTAGACTCAATCACAGCTTCTAGATGCAGCATTTATATAAACTTGCACCCTGGAGTAAATTGGTTCTTTTGTGTTTCAACTCCCTGCACTGTGGTGGGGATAATATCACAGAGTGATGCTAGAATCCTATATTATCAGAATACTTTTTATTATAAAATATTATGTTAGAGATATCCATGCATAAAAAATATTTTAGCAAGAATGAGAACTGTAGGAATCATAAACATTGTTAGAGTGGATTTTGGAGACTAGGGATGAATAATTTCCACTTCTCTGGTTATTCTTTAGGGGTACAAATTGTATTTGTTGTGTGGCAAAGAGCTTTGCTTGAATCAACAAGTGGCTATCTATTGGTTGAGATATGAAAAACAGAAGTGACAAAGTAGAAAAATAAGCAAAAATAGCATCATGTGCATTCAAAATGATGCTTTTTTCCTGTTTTATTCACTAGAACCATATTATCCTCTGTAATCATAAATTATTACCACAATAAGAAATGAAATATGTTCAAACCACAAATACATAACACCTTACTAACTGATTAGGCAATGCAAACGAGTGAAATGAAAATGTTCTATATATTAAAAAAATCACCCTTGCAAATTCCAACACCAATGTTAAATATGTAATGTCTTGTCATGACCAACTCAGTTTTCTTTTGGAAGTCTGCTTCACCGTTGTTAACCCCAAATACTTGCTAATCGTTAGTATTGAGATTGAAGAATTTAGTATTTAGAATATTCATTTTGACCAGTAAGTCATTCATTGGAAACCCAGGCATTAATTTATATATAGATATGTTATTTATATATACTTTTATATTATATTTTATAGATAATATCATGTTAATATTAAAAGTATTGGAACTAGATGATCTTTAAGGTCACTCCAAAGTCAAACTTTTCTATGATTCTAAGATTATACAATTTGATTTAATTAACTAATGAACCTTGTGTGAATTTCTACACTATTAAAAAAAATCCACAAAAGTCCAGTGTTCAAATAACTAGTTAATTATAATGATTACATCACTCTCTGAAATACTAGGAATACTCCATTTTTGAGATTTTCTTGCTTGTAACTGCATATGCTATTTACCTTAGTGCACGTTTTAGACACCAGTACTTGATTTTCCTAATGCCGGAGGAAATTCACACATAACATCACAGAGACATCTGAGAAAGCATCAAAGATAGATTACATAGCTGAAAAATGTTTTTTTAAAGATGTAAGGCTTGTTTATAACCCTTAAGAAGCAAACCCAAGACAGATATTTTCAACTCTCTCTCTTAATTTAAAAGGCTTACATGGGAGCTTTTTGAATCACAATTAAGTCACTTTCACTTAAGTTAGAAGCTGAAAGAAAGGCAAAGCTTTAATGCAATCCACAGCTTTATTAATAACTATGACTTTAAAAACAACTTACAAATTCTCAACCACATATTTAATCTTGCATGTGAATTTTCATGTATGTGTTAAACAGGATCATATAATGGTTTGGGTTGGAAGGGACCTTTGAGATCATCTAGTTCCAATCCCCCTGCTATATTTCAAAGTATAAACTGCCTTTCAGACAAGTGGCTGATCATAGAATCATAGAATAGCTTAGGTTATAAGGGACCTCAGAGTTTATCTAGTTCCCCCCTGCTATAACCTCCCTCTAGACCAGGCTGCTCAAAGCCCCATCCAGCTTGGCCTTGAATGCTTCCATGGAGGGAGCATCCACAGCCTCAAATAATATATTTGCAACACTTGAAAACATAAATAGCATGAGTAATGAGACACCAATGAGAAGTCTTATATACTTACAGTTGACAGACATCATCCATGCAATCTAGTCAATAGTCTCTCCCCAGGAAAACACCTAGGCTATTCCTGAAACTTTTTTTTATGCTGTTTGAGAAAATATTTATTAGTAGGAATTATTTTGACTCCTTATCTAAACAGTTCTATATATTAAAAGGTTATTGTTTTGCTTATTTTCCTCTTAATATTCAATTTAACTTTCCTTCTCTGAAATTTGATTCTTTTGCCATTCTCTATTTTGAACAAATTTCATGAACTGACTTGACAAGATATCTTTGAAGGTTCTGTTTGACTATGCTTTTCAGAATATCAATTATAAGAAATCTAATCAAGTAACTATATCACAATAATTACTTCTTGTCTCTTCAGTAAGCCATGCATTTGTCAGAGAAGGAAATTTTATTCAATTAATTATGTGATCTTGTTTATTTACACATATATACAAATGGATAACCAGTCATAAACTATGGCTTTTATATATGCAGCCCATTTAATCCACACTTCATCAGCTGATTTTCCATATTATTTTTATATATTTTTATTTTCATTATTATAAACATTTTTTCTGCCTTGAATATTTGAAATTCTGAGCTAGACATCTCACAGTTGCAAATATTGAGAAGAGTAAGTTTCAGCTCAATTTAATGTTTTCAGTGATTTTGTCTTTGCTATTGAATAATTGTCTAGCTGCATGTTGAGCTGACATTATCTGAAATGTCCAAACTTTCAGCTATGTAGCAAATGTAAGAATTAAAGCAAGTGGTTTTAAAACAGACAGTTTCTGTCCTTAGTTGTTTTTCTGAGGCATACTTTCTTTTTATCCAAAACCTGTGAGATACAATTGTGCTTTCACTTTTACATTTCCACCCCGGAAAAAAAAAAAAATAGAATCTTGCATAGAAAGATGCTTCCAGTAATCCACAAAAGTAGAAAGAAAACAGTAAGTTGCAAAATGATCAAATCATGGAAATCATGGAGATTAAACTATACACTCAAGAAAGTAAGTATTTAACATTAAACATAAAATTCAGTATAGATTTATTAAAAAGGTCATGAACCACTGAACTGAACTGATTAAATCAAACTAAGCTTCTGAAAAGCTATTCCTTCCCAGGAGAGTAGTAGAAGAGATTCAGTAGTGTCTGAGGAGTTTTCCTTCCTTGTTTGCTGATATATTCCCAAAGAGATTAAAAAAAACCAACCCCTTTTTCTCTTTCATAAAAATTTATCAAGTGCCCTGGTAAAGCTTGGATAATTAACATCAAAAGATTTTAATTTTGTCTTTTTTACCATGGGTAAACCTTTAGCAACACTAACTCTCTAGTATCTGGTTACTTCTTTCTGAAATAGCATAATGGCAAAGCCAATATTAGAATAAAAACAGGAAAAACTAACATTCTATAGAAATAAAAAATTGGGACATTATTGAAAGAAAAAGCTGTACTGATGTACCTGATAAGAATCTTTGAACAATTGGAAACTGAAGTGTATCTCAAGATATCCACTTTAATCACATAATGAAAAATCTTATATAGACAAGGAAATTAACTGTGTGTTCTAACCCAGATAAAACAGTTCAATACAGAGCAGACAATATGTCTAAGCAAGGCTTAGATGTTATAGCAACCGAACAATATAGGAAATGACAGTTATCTTCAGTTCATATGTTTATACAGAGGCTACAGTTGGAGTGACTATAAAAACATTGTAGTAATACATTGCCAAAACTTGTGGTAAGATGAAAAGAGTTTAAAGTAGATGAGGATAGGAATAAGTGATTCTAGCTGCCCCAAAATATGAGAGAAAAAAGAATATTTATTTGGAATTTCACTGATTAGAGGGTGCTACTAATGATTTAATATTAAAGATTTTTTAACATTTGAAATGAAAACTACAATCCTGTTCCAAATTTTTAAATATAAAACAAAAAATTAAACTTGATATGTGTTTCATGTTTATGTCTTAGTTTCATCAGCAGTGAGTCATCTGTCATGTTACTGAAAGATCACCGGAAGTAAAGGCAAGGATGTAACAGTTCACTTAGCCAAGGTGAAAGTCATATGTTCCTAAGCGGTAAAACTGATAAAATGATTTTAATACTGATAGCAACCCATGTTCTGAATTAGCATATTTGTAGTCCTTGGTGACAATTTATAACTTGGGCTTAACCCACATTAGGAAAATTGAGGCTTATTTATTTAGCTCTGACCATTTTTTTTTTTTTCATGTAGTATCTACAAATGGTACAGAAAAAAAAATGTTTCAAAAAAATATCAGACTTAGACTATTATTTGAAAACTTTTCAGATTTATACGTTATTTTCTAATTTTACTTAAAAAAAAGCCAACAACAATCCTGTGATTTAGCTGTTGCTAAATTCATCCTTTGAAAATGAGACAAACAGCATTTTCTTCTGGATCCACAACTCATTTTTCAGGGCAATCTTTTTATCTTGAAGAGCCAAATCCTCCTCCTCTCGTGAAAAGTGATTGTTTAAAACCATAAATCTGAAAAAAAAAAAAAAAAAAAAAAAATGAAAACAGACATAACCAAAAATAACTGGACCACCATAAGATATCCAGAAATATATGAGGACTTTTTTGGTAGTCATGAGTCAGATATTCTACAATGTACTTTAAACTGTATTTATCAATGCAATAGCATAATAGTTGTAATTTTAGCCATAATGTCATCAAGCCATAATCTATACAGTAAAATAAAGCAGGCAATGGAGGATGTGGAAAGGTTTTTAACTGAAAATGTCATGATTTCTCATGCGTATGTTGGTGTGACCTACTTCTTTGTTCAAGAAGACAGTTAATTCTTTGCATATCTTTGTTCAAGAAAACGGCTATTTAATCAGTGTTATTAGATACTGCAGACCTCCTTATTGCATGGTTAACTCAACATTTATAAAATAAAATTATTTTAGTATAGGTTAATTGTCCCTTGCCACCTTCTCCCTTCCATGATCCTTTACTTCAGGAAGTGTTTTCTCTTACATTTTTTTTAGGTCAAATTTCAGTATATCTCCTGCATGTAAAGAGATGTGTGTAACAGATTTGTGTATGTTGAAAATAATTTTCACTTCATTAGTAGCAAGCAAAGTTGGCTAGTAGAACAACAGCAGAAAGTGAAGCATAGTATTAACATTGAGTAGCTACACTTTAGTACTGACGAGAAAGCAAAAATGACAGTAAGCAGTGAAAGAACCAGAAGAAAGAGTATAGTGATGAAAACGGAACAACTCTAAGGAAATACGTTTTCAGAATGCTTGTGGAATGTGTCTGTGCTCACAGTAATGGTGGGTGTGTTTGTGTAGAAGTAGATGGTCTTTAACATCATTTCCAACCAAATTCATTGTATTATTCTGTGAAACGGAAGTGTCCGTTATATAAGGGTCCTTTAAGAGGTACGGGCAAAAATATATGTTATTTTCTTCTGTTTATTTTTCTCTATGTCAGAGCCTGGTGAGCATAAAGAATTTGATGCTTATATTCTCCTCTTATCTTTGTATATACTTTCTCACAGTATTGAAAGCTTCGCAGTTATAAACCCAAATGTACCAATATTCACCATTTTAACACCACATTATTTAATCATCCCCTAAGGACAGAAACAGAATAGGCAGGAAAAGAAGAGTACTAATATAATACTGATGAAGAAGATAAGTAACGGAAAAAAAAAACCAAAATAATTACAAAAATAATAATTTGTAAGCTCATTCAGCACACTTACCTATTGTTTTTTTTTACAGTAGATGATACCAAAAGCATTCAAGGCTGTTTTGAAATAATTTTTATGTTTTCTTATTTTGTTTGCTTGTATTTAAAAGGTGGAGGTGAAACTTCAACTGAATAAATGAGTACTGAAAAGATAATGTCGATATGAAAAAAATCTACAAATTGCTCATACTATTTTATCATACTTTATGATAGATCCACATGGCAACAGTTTAAAGCTGGGTATATTTTATCGATATGACTTAGCTTGTGATCATCACTACTAGAGTAGTTATAGCTTGAGTACTCTCAAGCTGTAAGTGTTCCACTTATATGGGTATAATATATATTTATTGGCTTATTTTGCTGTGTTGTATTAATATCCACACACACATGGAAATACTGTGGCAGAAACTGGGCAAAAAAGTCATGATATGGCATGCAGAAAAGAATCTTGTGCACCCTAAGCAGCCACCTGATAACAAGCTGGTGACTGAAGCACTAAAAACCACCACTGGCTCACCCAAACCACTGCATATCTTACACTCATGGTGAATTTAGCGCTGGTAGTTGCTGTGCTGTGTACACTCAACAACAGCGTTCTCTAGAAACCAGACACTGAGGAAAAGTGCTGAAGTCTCAGCTGAGCTAGACCTACTCAGCCAAAATTACTGATGTGAAAAACACTTCCAAATCCTTTTTGGATCTCCTAGACTACATCCCTATTGTCCTTTCAGCATGTAGACCATGAAAATGAAGAAAAGAAGAACTGTCATATGCAGCATAGCATATATTTTGCATAATTCACATTATGTGCGAATAGCGTTGGAGTGATTACACTGAGAGATAATTGTCTGTATTTTATCTGTCTATTTTTTTATTTATCTTGCTCTCAAAAGATTTATAATATTCAGAACTATTTTACAATATAGCTGTTTTATGATTTCAAAAAGCTATGATCATGAAAACTTGATGTAGGTTCTTTACAGAACTTATGAAATATTCTTCTGTAATTCCCTTTTGAAGATTTTTAGTTAATTGTCTTCTGCATTGTATCAAGGGCTGTCAGTGGTGTTTATTCTCATGCTCAGTGGTCAGGCACACAGTAAAAAGTCAGGAAGCTGTGCTTCTCATTTTTGTTTTAGAAAGAATTAGTTTTAAAAATCTATTAAGTGTCCATTATGTTACCTCATTCTTTATTCACAAGCATATGTTTTCTCACTTTTCCTCTTTTCATGGCCAAGTCTCTGGTTCCACTCCTTAAGACTTAACATATTATGACTATGCATACTCAGTATATTAAAATATATTCCAAAATTTTCAGCTGTCACATTAGTTGAGCACAGGATTTAGACTAAGCCTGCTGAAATTTGGAACCTTTGATTTACACATAAAGCTCAGAGTCAATTTTGAGACTGAGCAACCAGCAAAAATGTCTGATCACAAACTATGAGAGAACTACATCTGGCTTTGCTTTCTGTCTGTGTGGTGAAAGGCAGGTATGAATACTCGAACTTTTCAGTATTTGAGGTGATCCTTAAGAAATAAGTAGTGCCTTGCTTAGTTCTTCTATCATTTCCTATTCAGGAGACCTCTGGTACCTCTGAACTTAATACTTTTTAAGAATAAGTACGGAATTAGATGGATTCTGCATTTTTGTTTTGTAAAGGAGAATCAGACAGGATATTACCAGTTTGTTTGGTTATTATTATTTTTCCTGAAAGATGAGAAGTGGTATTTGTTGAAATCATTCAGCATGAAAAAAATACTGTGGTTGTTTGCCTTGCCGAATAATCTAATGTAATACATTCTTTTTTCTTCTCCTCTTTTAAGATTTTTTTTCTTGTTCTTTTTACATTTTGTGAAAATACTAAAGGTCGGGATACTGACATTATGTATTACGTGTGGTTATGGAGTAATTTAAATGAAATAATCTAGATGGAACCTGAATAACAAAAAACTAAACTAAACTAAACTAAAATAAAATAAAATAAAATGAATCAGAATTTAGAACTTTAATTTACATTTAAACTTAAATTTAAGCATTATGTTGTTAACTACAAACAGGAATAAAAAATAAAATGAGAGGGGTAATCCTATGAGGATACAAGGTATTTTATTTAATATTGAACTGTAATAAACATTGAAGTATTCTGTTTCAGTTTTTAGCTTAATTTCTAAGATTGAAGTTTCAAAATATTTTGGAAATGGTCGCCCCTCTTTCTATTCTTCTCCAAAGGGTCAACAAGATAAAATCAATGATATCTTTATACCTTAGATTATTCTAATAATGATTAAGCAAAATGCTGCCAGAGAAGATGCATAAAAATGTCTTTTTCCTACAACTGGCATTAACAGCTATTTCCAGTCATTCAAAAAGAAAAAAAAAAAAAAGGCAAACTTCTAAACTATTTCCTGAATTTCAATAAGTAGACGAAAATCTGATAAGCACAAGGTAACTGTGTTGACAATAATAGCTCAGCAAATACATCTGGGATGGGAAGTACTTTCTCATATAATTTAATTGTCAGAATGCACAGAAATAAAGTGCAGTTGAAGACAACAGTTTCAGAGGAAAGACAAGTCACAAATACAATCTGATAGACTTGTTTTTGGCATGTTGCCATTACTCTTTTTAACATCTTAAATTAGCTTCTAGATTTTCCAACTAAAAGTTTCAATCTTTCCTTCCTCCCTCCCTTCCTCCCTCCCTCCCTCCCTCTTTTTCTCCCTCCGTCCCTCCCTCCTTTCCTTCCTTCCTTCCTTCCTTCCTTCCTTCCTTCCTTCCTTCCTTCCTTCCTTCCTTCCTTCCTTCCTTCCTTTCTTCCTTCCTTCCTTCCTTCCTTCCTTCCTTCCTCCCTTCTCTTTTTCCTTTTTCTTCTTTTTCTTTCTTTCCTTTCTTCTTCCTTCCTTTCTTTCCTTCTTTTGTTCCTTCCTTCTTTCTTGAAACTAGACATTCATCAGATTTTTTGAAGCTTACAGTTTTAATATAGGCAGATGCTATCTTTCTTCAGGCAAGAACACTAATTAATATTAAAAGGTTTGCAGTGAATATAATCTCAATTCCACCAGAAACTTAGAGCTTCAACCTACAGAGGTCTTCCATACCTAAAATAGAATGTAGGTGGATTTGAGTTGCCTATATTTAAAGTTGCTAACTTAAAAGCTTGGCAGTCTGCACCTTAGCCTACTCAAGGTGAAGGTTATTATGTGTACTTTGCTTAACTCCACTGTGGGGGCTGAGTTGCTCTTGTCACATCATTACCTCGAAAGGCTCCAAATGGAATGCCAGACTTCTTCAGCAATATGGTGCTAGCACTACCATCCTCCTTTTAAATAATTACCTTGTATCTAAAGCAAGTTTTAAAATCAGTTGAATAAGCCTTATGAAAAGGAGTGGAGATTAATTCTTCTGCAAGACTAACTACTCACCAGGTATTTTCAAGCATATGGAATTCTCAACTCCTGATGAAATTTTGCAGTAAGGAAATCAAATGGCATAAAATTGATCAAACCATTTATATAGACAGAAGTGTCTCTTAGAATGCATAACTTTGGATAGTCTGATTCCTGATCCAGACCTGCATATATCCACTACAGAAACAATTCTGAAGGGCTAGAGCCCAGAAGCTTTCCATTCTGTGTAAGTGCAGAGCCACTAAGGTGAAGAATCACGTCCTCTGTTTTAGAGAACAAAATATAAATTCTCTAAAAATGTTTGGATTCTTTCTCTCGTGCTGTGAGAAAGCTTCAGCAGAGTGAATAAACAGTTGTCCCTACTTGTGGTACATGCACAGCCAATTAACTTCAACATACTTATAATAGCTTGAGTTGCAATGTTGAGCTTCGACATCTCAGTTATCACCTTACTTTCAGTACAGCTCTGTTCTGGATCCAGTTCTTAAGCAGAACAATGCAGACAAGTGCTTCCATTTGTTTTCAGATATGATGCCACTTTGGGAAGCAAAGTGAACCAAATCACAATAAATTAACTAGCTGCAGGCTGACTTTCTCCTTTTTTTTTTCTTTTTTTTTTTCACTTCAGCTTTGCAAAATATGATAAAGATGTAAAATGATAAGTACAAATATGACACAAGTTTCATACTCAGGCAAAAGCTACGTCTTTATATAAAAACATTCACAAAACAAAACACAAACTAAAAAAAGCATCTTTTATTCAAGTTGTATGTTCCATTTTAATTCTAAAGTTCACAAAAACACATACAGTATTGAACTTGGCTACACTAAATGAAAATGCCTGTGTAGAATTCTCATTGCTACTAACCAGAAACTTTAGAAAGAAGTGGGGACTAACAACTGAGCTGCTATGATCGTATGTTCATATTTACAGTACTTCATTTTTACAATCACTACAGACTTTTATCTTTGCTTTAAGCACTTCAAAAACCATTTTTTCACATAGTCTCATTTCTTAGAGTTATTGTCTTGATTTATGAAGATCTGAAATGAGAATAGTCATCCATTTTTTATAATTGTTTTGTGAATTCTTCCTGAAAATGAAATTTTTATTATAGATGCTATTTGTCATAAAGTATATGTTTGCTTGTACTTGCCATCACTGATCTTATTTTAGAGAAGCATCTAAATGTAGCTCATAGATATAAATTTTCTTTAAAAGTAATTTTATATGACTTGATACAGAATTTTCGTTGTAACAAAAACATTATTTCTGAATGCACTATTCATTATTTGGAAGCACGTGTGACTTCAATTACCTTAAAATACATCTACTAATTCCCTGAGGAATTAGAGCTATTCTCTGTGATCTAGTGTTGCAAGGACAGATGTATTTATTACTCAACAGAAAAGCTCCTCCACTGAACAGTAAATTGCATTTGAAAACTACATTAATTCTTTTGCCAGAGGAACTGAACTTTTGAACAATACTATCACATATACTCTAGGATTGCTTTGGAAGTTGTTTCCTTTGTGCATCTGTACATACTTCACAGCATGTACAGGTGAGTGGCTCTCTAATCTATGTAATGCTTTGGGTTGTATTGCTATAACTGTACTGTATAGCTCTACTCAGAGAAAAGATACTTAAATCTGTTTTATCTTTCACTGAAGTCTACATTTTGTTGAACTGGAATTATGGCAATAATAATGACAGGTCAATCTGTAAAAATATATATATATATATTGAGATGATCACTGCTGTTGCAGTAATGGTGGAATTCATAGCAGTAATCCTAGTATAATAATCAGAAACAACACATAACTTGATATATGTTTTATTAATATCATGTGTTATATTTTGAACAGTGTTTCATTCTGTTGAAACCATTATGCTTTCAACAAATACATGTAATTGTGAAACAAAAATCTTTTCATTGGAAAATTCTACCATGCATTTACAAAAGAGTAAATAGTGTTCATGTATGCACGAGAGACAAGGAGAAGGAGTTGGACAGAGTATGTGAATAGTTCCCAGATCTATTTTTTATGAAATGTAATATATGAGATGAGACAGAAAAACATAATGACATTTTTTATTCTTGTTTATTTAATTATTCTTTTCATTTTTTGTTCTTTTTCACACATAACTTCACAAAATCTATGGAGTTGCAGCTCACTTTGGAGTAGTGAGCTGACTTATGCTCCTTAAGCATAGCATGATTTTATATTCCATTTACATTCAGTCGGTGGAAAAACTAATGTTTCTGAAACTGAAACCTATGCTGCAGCTCACTGAAATGACTACAAGAAAAGAGATGTTTTGCTGTGATTTAGTCTCTTTTCTCTACAAGTGGACATAAATCTTCAATACACCGTGCTGTATTTTATATATATATTTATATCTGTATTTCTCTTTTGTACTAAAGGAGACAGAAGGCTTTAAACCACAGAATTTAATTTTATAATCAACTTTTCATATTTGTTTTTCTATCTGTTCTGGTTGGGAACTGAAGTTACTCTTTCACTGTTTCCATTCTTCCTACTGATGTCCATTAAGTCTTTCTGTCTGAGTTGTTCTGAAGCTGTCATTCAGTAGCATTTAGTAGTTAACAGTTGAGCCTGAAAATATATTTGCTAAGCCACATAGCAAATCTCTTCATCTTTATTTGTTAAAATAAATAATATATGAATGATAAAGCATGGAAAACATATTTCTATGTTTTAGATAGGAAAAAAAATTCCTTTTAATGTGAAAAGTTTGGGGTACAAGGAAATATAAACTCATGTGCTTCAAAAATGCCCTCTAGCTAGAGAGAATTTTCTTACATCAGGTGTAGTGTTATTTTATTGTCAGTGAAATAAAAGTTCATTTTTCATTGCCCAGACAGTCGAAAAATCTATTGCAACCCCAGATACCCAGAGTTATGCAAGCTGACATTTACATTTACCATATCTTGGTTAATAAATTTCAGACTCTGACTTTCCTGACATTTTCTCATAGAAAGTTACTTTTCTTACTCTTGGAGTTTAGCAGATGTGCATTCAAGTCTAAAAAATTGTGAGAGACTAACATGGGATTAAAAAAAATGTGCAAAAGTGAGAAGAAAAAATGCTGTATAAACATAAATACTTAAAATGAGATATGGATTGCCAGAGATTTTTGTCTTTGAAGAAATGTATTTACCTTTGAGTTTATTTTAAAAATAAATAAAATCACTGAAAAATAGTTTTTGGAAATTTAATTTCTTTTGCTGAAGAGTAAAAATCTGCTGCTGAGATGTAAGACTCCCATTTTTTTTTGCGCTGATGTAATCAGGAGTAGCCTAAGTCAAATGGTGTGCCACAAAGCCTAACAGTGAATGTTGAAAGACACTTCAGAATTATGGTTACTACAGGGTCTAACTTGGGTTGTCATATTGATTATGCCTGAACTATGAAATATACCCACAAGCAATTGTGTGCATTTTAGCTGATGATTCGCTTTTTAAGCATGTGTTCTGTTGCATAAATATTCACTTTACGGCTTTGATCTCACTTGATTAATTTTCCTTCTTGTTGAAACAGGCAGGCATTTCAAACTGCAGACCATCTCTTTTGAGGGTCATAGTAACAAGAATCTTTGTGACCACATTTAGCTTGCCAGCATGAGCTGTAAGATACAATTGCAGACAGAGCACTTACAGATTCATCTGAATTCCCATATTACATTATTACTTGCCAAAATTTTAACTCCAAAATCTTTTTGCATTTATATGCAACAACCTATTCAATTCCAGCCACAGTTTCAGCATTCCTCTGTATCTGAATGTAGATGAAAAATAGTATCTCATTCTGATCTGACTTGCGTCTGCATGATGCTCTAACTTAAACAGATCGAAGCATTAATGATGCTTATGAAAATAAAATAAAATCTGAATGTACTGGAATATTTTCTTGACAATAATTACTGTTAAATCAAATGATGCAATTTTTGTACGCTCTTTGCTCTTGTTGAAAGCATTTTCTCTTCAGGTACAGTTCTATTGGTATACCAGTGCTTACAGGCACTTGTTCCAAATCTCACTGATTTAACATCCACTTTTGCAATCATATTATAAAGAATGTATTGTTCTCATATTATGCCACAAACTTTAATGCTCTTTAACTATGCTGTGAGTCACTTTGGAAATGTACATGTAATGTCTCCTTCTACTGAAGAAACTTTCTGCTGCTCATACTGGATTCTCTGCCACCATCATAACCAGCTGCTTTCTTCTAGCTGAGATTTCTGACATTTCTGCTGCAGCCTTAGATCAATTTTCAAGGTCATGTGTCTCTGTAATGGAATACTAACACCAAATGGATAGGCTTGCCAGCAGCAGGTGTGTCAGAGAGCTTTGACAAACACTGCTTTGGAATCCTCTAGTGGGGCAATCTATGAATCTGGAGAAGCTGTCAGATTGAATTGTAAAGGAGTATAAACTAAAATATGGGACTGCAGATGAAAACTGATCCTTAAACACTGATATGCTGCCAAAGAATTGAAGAAAGCTCAATGGAATATTTGACCTCTTATTAAAAATATATATTAATTAAAGGCAAATCAAAACAAAACAAAAACAAATAAAAACAAACAAAAAACAACAACAACAAAAAAAAACCTGAAGAATGGCACAGGTTCCATTGATTTTAGCCACAATAGATCTGTTTCTTAAAGATGGTTGTAGTGATATTCAGGTTAAACTTTAGAAGGACAACACAAACTTTTAGGCCACAGCTAAGCATTTGACGTGAGATTTTAAAATACTAATTGATACTCTTATATAAATGTGACTGGTCTTTCAAAGACAGTCATTCATCATGATTAAATTGAAATGATCAGGAAGAGTGAAACTGAGGTCATATTTATCTCCGAGCTTTAATATGGATTTAAAGGCGTAACTATAGACATTCAGGTCTGTAGATCTTGGCTTTAGGCTGCAGCCAAAATATCCCCAGAGTTTTCTGGGAATTATCAGTTATACAGTTAAGACTATGTGCAATACTGTTGACTACGGCATAATTAAAGAGAGACAATAAAGTGCTGAGAACTCAGCTTTAAAATATTGTAAAATCACTTGTAACCACTGAACAAAATGATGATCGTTTTTTTTTCATTGTTGAAAAAAAACCTTCTCCAAGAACCGAAGCTGTAGAAATAAAATACAAATGATAATTACAAAGCCTAAGTATACATGTGTGAGGAACTATTGTCAGTAATTTTGCATTTACGATCATGATTTAAAAGGCAGATTCACACAGCAGTGAATTCCTAATTACAATAAAGTAGCTTCCCTTTTGCAAATATAAATGTGTGGCAGTTAGTCAGAAGAGCTTATGTTCTTTATGCTCAGTTTTAAAGTTTGTCTCTTCATTCATTCATATTGTTCAAAATATTTGTGAATAATAACTCTACCAGTTTGCACTGTTATTCAGCGTAACATAGCAAGAACTCAAAAGAGTATTGTTTGCACAGAACCAGAACTATCTAAGGTGTGCAATACACATAAAGAGATATCTCATTCTAGCAGTTTTGTTGTTGTTGTTGGATTGCTTGCTTACTTATTTTGTTGTTATTGTTGCTCTTGTTTAGTTTTGCTACAAAAAGTATTGACAGCTATGAAAGTTAAACAATTCTGAAGCTCTGCTGGTATCTACAAAATGAAGCAGTAATCACTCTAGGCCTGATCCAAGGCCTGATCCAAGGCCAGATCAAGTGAATAGAATTCCCTTTGCTTTCTATGGCTTTTAGATCATGCAGTCCTTGACAAATTTCCCCTCTACTTCTCCCTGACATAATCCTCGTATCACACAAGGCAGCTGAGCACAGAAAGTACTTAGACATCAGCAGGCATAAGATTTATTTCTTTAAGAAATTTAATGAATGATATTCTATGTATGTCAAAGTTGATTCCGAGCCAAATGTATATAGTCTTTTTAATACTTACCATAGGGCCTCTTTCAGGACAAAAAGCTAATTCCTTTTGAGGTAGAATGTTAAATCTACTAATATTTTCAACTTAGTTTTTAAAAAATCCATTTCTCTTGAGAGTTCATTTCATGCAGTTCTGTAAACTCTAGTGCACAACAGCATAGGAGCTCAGGCCAGCAGTACCAGATCACTCGATATCTTCATTTCTGTATTAGCAATATAAAATTGTCTTTCTTTAGTGCATTTTTTTCAGGTGAGTCTGCCTATATATCCTTAAATTGATAGGATATAAACTGAATAGTCATCATTTATGATGTACTTGTCCATGAAATCATAGTTTTGTTTACTGACATGAAATCTCTGCTATTACCATCAGTTTTTCAATGGAATAATGATGAACTATGCAGGCAGTCTGGGACAAACATTAGAATATCATTGCTCTTAAGTTAAAAAAAAAAAGAGCCAAGGTATTTATTCCTGCCACTGTACCAATTGGTGTTTATATAAACTTTACACAGTTGGGGCTATTTTCTATTAGATTGTAATTCAATAGGTGGCATCCCTCTGTCAGAGAAAAACAATTTTCTAAAATAAATTATTTTGTAATAATCAGATATAAATAAAGAAAGTTTAAACTGTTTTGTTTATAGGCACACAGTCCTTAAATAAACCACATTACCATAAAAGGGGGTAGAAAAAGTGAAAGAATAAAAATATTTTGTATAGCTCAGTGATCTTAGATCACATGTTCAGCAAAATATTTATCCTTCACTGCACCCTTATGCAAAAGTCTTACTTGAAAATAAAGAATTGGAAGGAGAATTAGAATGAGAAAACTACTGAAGTAGAGGGAACAGCAGGTTATGAGAGATAAAAGACACTGAGACAAGAGAGATGAGTGTGGAGGAGGCTGCATATTTTCCATCATACTAGCTGAATATGCAGCTAGTTGCCATCAATTGCTGTGATCTGTAGCTTGGATATCTGCTGGGAAAAAGAACACAGTGAGCTGCAAGCAATTCAGGAGACTCCTGGAATATGTTGAGGATAACTTCCTGGTTCAGGAATTGGGCAGATCAACCAGAGGTGAACTAGAGGTGAAGCACTGCTGGACCTGGTGCTCACCAAGGCAGACATTAAGATTGTTAAAGAGGTTAAGATTGGAGGCAATCTGGGCTGTAGTGACCACACCAAAGTTGAGTTCATGATCTTGAAGAATATTGGCCAAGCAAAGAGCAAAGAAAGGATTTAAAAAGAAAAAAAGTTCTAGGTAGGCTTCTCCCAAAGTGTGATGCTGAAGGCAGACTCTTGCCAACTAGCAAATGGAAGGTCTGGATCATCCTGGAAGTCATGTTCTTTTTCTGTTTAGAATGCTTTCTCAACAGGTACACACAAAATCAGCTACAACCATCTCTACTGAATTCCAATGATACTTTTGGTTGTATGTTGGACTAATCTTGATGCCACTGAAGCTTCCACATGAGGCACGAAAGTGACATGGCTCTTTCAGGAATTTAGGCATCTTCCTCTTTCACAGCTGAAGCATGAGTGACTGATCTGACCAAACAAGACACAGAGCTGTTCAGACTGGCAGGCTGCATGTGAATAAAGGATTATGTTTCACAACAAGATAACTTTGTAATAAGACAGCTGATGGAATAATTTTCTGAGGTTTAACAGATTAGGTCTAGCGTCCCTAACACTGCCATTTGCCTTGGTTCTTCAGTCTTGAGGATATACACCATTACACACTTCAGAGTACCTGAGTTATGCTTTTCTACTGAATCCTCACATATGTTTCTTGACACATAAAAATGCCTCAGTTGCTCCAAAACTGCTATTCTTAAGGTTAACTAAATCCATTCTGCCCTAAGAGGTATAAAAGAAGCACACATTTTTCTTTGATCTCAAGTCTATTTGCATGTCCACAGGGGGCAGACTAATCTGTGACGTGCATTTACTACCAACAGCCCGTGGGCAACAATACATACTGTTACTGTGCATTGTCTCAGTCTGCATCCAAAAATACCTGCCAGGTGAAACCAGAAATCTATTCTCTTTGCCCTCTCTTTTCTTTTCTTTTGCATATTCTTGTCACCAATCACATGTGCCTTAAGTATATCAGGTTGCAAACTTTCCACCTTAAAATTTGTCAAAGACAGTATTATTTTCACTTGATAAAGCCTATCAATAGTCCCTCAAGATCTATTGGAGAATTTCTAGTACAAGGACTACAAATGGAAGAATACAGGTTATCTTGAAGTTATCTGCAATTTAATGATCAATTTGTTGCAAAATCAAAATTCTAAACGCTTATATGAAGAAGCATTCATTTCTATTATTTAGTGCAGTGCTGTCTGTACAGCCCAATGTTTTTAACTGATTCACTACCATTTCCAAGTAATATCTGAGGCAGTTTCATGGTATTTCTCACAGACAACTTGTATTGAAAAGCAAGGACATGCTGACATCCTGCTTTGTCACTGTGGCATAACTTGTCTACCCCAGAAAGCATACACAAGGCATCAGGACTATAAAAAACTCAAAAGCCTCATGTTCACAAGCTCTTTAACCAACTCAACATATGCTGGAGGGACAACCCAGCAGGACGTAAGCAACATAGGAAGATCTTGGAATCCACTTGTAAAAATGTTTTTTGTTCTCTTTTACTCCAGCGGTCAAGTTGAGTTCAAGCTGGGCTTTTGACTTTCTAATTTTCTCCCTGCATTTCCTAACAACTTCTTTGTACTCTTCTTGAGTTGCCCATCCCTTCTTCCACAGAAGGAAGATTCTCTTTTTCTCATGGAACCTCAGGAAATGCTCCCTGTTCATCCCCGTCAGTCTTCTTTCCTGAGGGCTCATCTTGTGGCACAGGAGGACAGCCTGCTCCCATGCCTTTAAGACTTCCTTCTGGAGGAGCAAACAGCCTTCTTGGGCCCCTTTGCCCTTCAAGACTGAATCCCAAGGGACCCTCCCTACCAGAGTCCTGAATAGTTTAAAGTCTGCTCTCTGAAATTCCAGAACAGCAGTTTTGCGGGCCGCACTCTTGAATTTACCAAGAATCGATAACTTTACTACTTTGTAGTCACTCTGTCCAAGACAGCTCCTGACCTCCACATTTCCCACCAGTTTTTCTCTGTTTGTGAACAGCAGATCACAGAATCACAGAATCACAGAATCATAGGGGTTGGAAGGGACCTCCAGAGATCATCGAGTCCAGCCCCCCTGCCAAAGCAGGTTTCCTACACCAGGTCGCACAGGGGGGCGTCCAGGCGGGTCTTGAATATCTCCAGAGAAGGAGACTCCACAACCTCCCTGGGCAGCCTGTTCCGGTGCTCCTTCCCCCTCACCGTAAAGAAGTTCTTGTGCACATTGGTGCGGAACTTTCTATGCTCCAGTTTCTGGCTGTTTCCCCTTGTCCTGTCTCCACACACTGCTGAAAAGAGTCTGGCCTCGCCACTTTGCCCCCCACACCTTAGATATTTATAGACCTGGATCAGGTTGCCTCTCAGTCTTCTTCTCTCAAGGCTAAACAGACCCAGTTCACTTAGCCTTTCTTCACAGGGGAGATGCTCCAGGCCCTTCACCATCCTTGTGGCCCTCCGCTGGACTCTTTCCAAGAGATCCCTGTCTTTTTTGTACTGGGGAGCCCAGAACTGGACACAGTACTCCAGATGAGGCCTTACCAGGGCAGAGTAGAGGGGGAGGATCACCTCCCTCGACCTGCTGGCCACGCTCTTTTTAATGCAGCCCAGAATGCCATTGGCCTTTTTGGCCACAAGGGCACACTGCTGGCTCATGGCCAACCTGTCGTCCACCAGGACACCCAGGTCCCTCTCTGCAGAGCTCCTCTCCAGCAGGTCATCCCCCAACCTGTACCGCTGCATGCAATTATTCCTCCCTAGGTGCAAGACTCTACACTTGCTTTTGTTAAACCTCATCTGGTTTCTTACCGCCCAGCTCTCCAGCCTGTCCAGGTCTCGCTGAATGGCAGCACAGCCTTCAGGCGTGTCAGCCAATCCTCCCAACTTCGTATCATCAGCAAACTTGCTGAGGGTGGCCACTATCCCCTCATCAAGGTCATTGATGAAGATGTTGAACAAGACCGGACCCAGCACCGACCCCTGAGGAACACCGCTAGTTACAGGTCTCCAACCAGACTCTGCACCGCCAACGACGACCCTCTGTGCTCTGCCAGTCAGCCAGTTCTCAACCCACCTCACTGTCCACTCATCTATCCCACACTTCCTCAGCTTTGTTATAAGGATGTCGTGGGAGACAGTATCAAACGCCTTGCTGAAATCAAGGTAGACTACATCCACTGCTCTCCCCCCATCCACCCAGCCAGTGACAACATCATAGAAGGCTACCAGGTTGGTCAAGCATGACCTCCCCCTGGTGAACCCATGCTGGCTACTCCTGATAACCTCCTTTTCTTCCAATTGTCTGGAGATGGCATCCAGCACAAGCTGTTCCATCACCTTTCCAGGGACAGAGGTGAGGCTGACTGGCCTGTAATTACCTGGATCTTCCTTCTTGCCCTTTTTGAAGACCGGAGTGACATTGGCTATCCTCCAGTCTTCAGGCACCTCCCCCATTCTCCAAGACCTCTCAAAGATGATAGAGAGCGGTTCAGCTATCACCTCTGCCAGCTCCCTCAGCACCCATGGATGCACCCCATTGGGTCCCATGAATTTATGAACATTGATGTTGCCTAGGTGCTCTCGGACCACCTCTTCCGTGACTAAAGGGAAGTCTTCCATTCCCCAGACCCTCTCAGTAACCTCCAGGGTCTGGGATTCCTGAGGGAGAGATTTTTCACTGAAGACAGAAGCAAAGAAAGCGTTCAGTATCTCCGCCTTCTCAGCATCCCCCGTTACCAGAACACCCCCCTCACTTAGCAGGGGACCCACATTCTCCCTAGTCTTCCTTTTACTGTTAACATACTTAAAAGATCTAACAGGGCACCTCCTGTTATAGGCTTTCTTACTAGCTGCATCAGGAAGTTATCTTCCATACACTCTAGAAATCTAGACTGCTTCTCTGTGCTGTACTTATTTCCAGTATATATCAGGGGAATTTAAATCCCCCATGAGAACAGTGGCTGGCAGTCGTGCAACTTCTGCCAGCTGCTTACAGAATGCCTTAACTGTTTCTTCATCCTGCTCAGGCTGTCTATAACAGACCCCCACCAGGATGTCAGCCTTGTTGGCCCTCCTCCTGATCCTTACCCATAGAGATTCAACCTTATCATTTGCAACCCGAAGCTCAACAACATCAAAACACTCTCTAACATAGAGAGCCACGCCACCACCCCTCCTGCCTTGCCTATTCATTATGAAGAGCTTATATCCATCCATTGCAATACGCCAGTCATGGGAGCAATCTCGTCATGTTTCAGTAATGGCACCTAAGCTGTAGTTTGCCTGCCACATGATGGCTTCCAGCTCCTCCTCTTTGTTGCCCATGCTGCATGAATTGGTGTAGATACACTTCAACTGAGCCCATTGCCTCAATCCCAATCCTATCATAATTCCCTCAGCTTCATCTCTAGTGAGCCTGGTTTTATCCCCTTCCTCCTTCATACCTAATTTAAAGCCCTTTCCATGAGCCCTGACAACTCCTGGGCGATGATCCATTTCTCTCTTTGAGACAGGTGAGACCCATCCACAGCCATTGGGCCAGGTGCTGAGTAAACCACTCGTGGTCAAAAAAAACCCACCAAAATTCCTGCAATTGCGCCAGCCTCAGCCATGTATTTATGAGATAGTGTTTCCTGCTCCTTTCAGTATCCTTCCCTGTCACTGAAGGGATGGAGGAAAATATGACCTCCCTTGACCTGCTGGCCATACTTCTTTTGATGCAGCCCAGGATATGATTGGTTTTCTGGGCTGTGAAGACACAGTGCTGGCTCATGTCCAGTTTCCCATCCACCAGTATCCCCAGATCCTTTTCTGGCACGGCTGTTCTCCATCCTTATATCCACCAGCTTGTACTGACAGTGGGGGTTGCTATGGCCCAGGTGCAAGACCTTGCACTTGGATTTGTTGAACCTCATGAGATTCTCCTCAGCCCACTGCTTGAGCCTGTCTAGGTCTCTCTGGATGGCATTCTGTTACTCAGGCCTATTGACTGCACCCCACAGCTTGGTGTCATCAGCAAACTTGCTGATGGTGCATTCAATCCCACTGTTGATGTCATTGAAAAAGATAAAGATATTCTAAAGTATTGGGCCCAGCATTCACCCCTGAAGGACACCACTCATCACTGATGAACATCTGGACATGAAGCCATTGATCATCACTCTCTGTGTACAGTCTTGTAACCAGTTCCTTGTCCATTGCACAGTCTACTCATCAAATACTTATCTGCCCAATTTGGAGAGAAGGATGTTACAGGGAACAATGTCAAAGGCCTAACAGAAATCCAGATAAATAACATGAGTGGCTCTTACCTTGTCCATCAATGTAGTTACACCATCTCTAGGATGGTCAGGCAGGACTGGCCCTTGGTAAAGCCATGCTGGTTGTCTCAGATAAGCTTCCTGTCTTTCATGTGCCTTGGAAGAGCTTCCAGGAAGATCAGCTCCATGATCTTCCCCGGCACAGTTAGGCTAACAGGCTGGTTATTCCCTGGGTCTTCCTATGTACCCTTAAAAATGGATGCTATATTTCTTTTCTTCCAGTCACCGGGGACTTCACCTGACCACAATGACTTTTCAAATATCTTTGAGAGTGGCTGGGAGACTACAACAACCAATTCCCTCAAGACTGGAGGGTGAGTGGACCCTCTCCCTTGCTGCAGTCGAGCACAGAGAGCCAACTCAAGAGGAGAGGAGGAATGGCAGCAGGTCCCAGCTTGGAGACGCAGGCAACCCCCACCCCAACCTACCTCGGTTCCCCAGGTGACTATATGCAATGAGGTGTTCTATGAACAGCTGGTGGAAGCAGCGCAATCGCCGGCCCTTGTCCTCATGGGGGACTTCAACTTCCCCAACATATGCTGGGAATACAACTTAGCACAGAAGAAGCAGTCTAGGAGGTTTCTGGAATGTATAGAGGACAACTTCTTGATGCAGCTTATAAGAGAACCTATGAGAGGAGCTGCCCCGTGTGACCTGGTGTTCACAAACAGAGAAGGTCTAGTGGGAGATGTGGAGGTCAGGGGCTGTCTTGGACAGAGTGACCACAACATGGTAGAGTTCTCGATTCTTGGTGGAGTCAGGAGGGGGAACAGCAAAACTGCTACCTTGGACTTCTGGAGGGCAGACTTTGAATTGTTCAGGAGACTAGTAGGGGGAGTCCCCTGAGGTTCAGTCTTAGAGGCTAAAGGGGTACAAGATGGCTGGTTGCTTTCAAGAAGGAAGTAGGTGCAGGAGGAGGCTGTCCCCCTGAGCCGCAAAATGAGCCGGCGCGGAAGAAGACAGGCGTGGATGAATAGGGAGCTATTCTTGAGGCTCCGGGAGAAAACGAGAATCTACCTCCTGTGGAAGAAGGGACAGGCAACCCGGAAAGAATATAAAGAAGTTGTTAAGATGTGCAGGGAGAAAATCAGAAAGGCAAAAGCCCAGCTTGAACTCAACCTGGCCGCTGGGGTAAAAAGGAACAAGAAACTCTTTTACAAGTATATCAACAGTAAAAGGAGGACCAGGGAGAATCTTCATTCTTTTCTGGATGAGGCTGGGAATGTGACCACTGAGGATAAGGAAAAGGCAGAGGTTCTGAATGCCTTCTTTACATCTGTCTTTAAAAGTCAGACCAGTTATCCTCAGGTTTCTCCACTCTCTAACCTGGCAGTCTTGGCTGGGGAGCAGACTAAACCCCCCAAGATTCAGGAGGAAACAGTCAGAGGCCTGCTACTCCAACTGGACTGCCACAAGTCCATGGGACCGGATGAGATTCACCCAAGAGTGCTGAGGGTACTGGCGGAGGTGATAGCCGAGCCGCTTTCCATCATCTATCAGCGCTCCTTGTTGACGCGTGAGGTCCCGGAAGACTGGAGGCTTGCCAGTATGACTCCCATCTACAAGAAGGGTTGCAGGGAGGATCCGGGGAACTACAGGCCTGTTAGCCTGACCTCGGTGCCGGGGAAGATTATGGAGAAGATTGTCTTGAGGGAGATCACGCAGCATGTGCGGGACAACTGGGGGATCAGGCCTAGCCAGCATGGGTTCATAAAGGGCAGGTCCTGCTTGACCAACCTGATCTCCTTCTATGACCTAGTGACCCGTCTGCTGGATGAGGGAAAGGCTGTTGATGTAGTCTACCTAGACTTCAGTAAAGCCTTTGACACTGTCTCCCACAGTATTCTCCTGCAGAAGCTGGCAGCCCGCGGCTTGGACAGGTACACTCTTGGCTGGGTAAGGAACTGGCTGGAGGGCCGGGCCCAGAGAGTGATGGTGAATGGAGTTAAATCCAGCTGGCGACCGGTTACGAGTGGAGTTCCCCAGGGGTCGGTGCTGGGGCCTGTCCTGTTTAATATCTTTATTGATGACCTGGATGAGGGCATTGAGTGCACCCTCAGTAAGTTTGCAGATGACACCAAGCTGGCTGGAAGTGTTGATCATCCTGAGGGTAGCGAGGCCCTACAGAGGGATCTGAATAGGCTGGATAGCTGGGCTGAAGCCAATGGGATGAGATTCAACAAGACCAAATGCTGGGTCCTGCACTTTGGCCACAATAACCCCAGGCAACGCTACAGGCTTGGGGCAGAGTGGCTGGAAGACTGTGTAGAGGAAATGGACCTGGGGGTGTTGATTGATGCTAGACTGACCATGAGCCAGCAGTGTGCCCAGGTGGCCAAGAAGGCCAATGGCATCCTGGCTTGTATCAGAAATAGTGTGACCAGCAGGAACAGGGAAGCAATTGTCCCCCTGTACTCAGCACTAGTGAGGCCGCACCTCGAGTACTGTGTCCAGTTTTAGCCCATTCACTGTAAGAAAGACATTGAGGCCCTGGAGCGTGTCCAGAGAAGGGCAACAAAGCTGGTGAGGGGTCTGGAGCACAGGTTTTATGAGGAGCGGCTGAGGGAGCTGGGATTGTTCAGTCTGGAGAAGAGGAGGCTCAGGGGAGACGTTACTGCTCTCTATAACTACCTGAAGGGAGGTTGTAGTGAGCTGGTGGTCAGCCTCTTCTCTCGTGTGACTAGTGATAGGACTAGAGGGAACGGCTTCAAGCTGCGCCAGGGAAGGTTCAGGCTGGACGTTAGGAAATACTACTACTCTGAAAGGGCGGTCGGGCGCTGGAATGGGCTGCCTAGAGAGGTGGTGGAGTCACTGACCCTGGAGGTGTTCAAAGAATGTTTGGATGTTGTGTTGAGGGTCATGTGTTGTGGTTTGGTGATTTTTTTTGTGGTCAGTATTCTACATCAGAACATCATGTGAACCAGGGGGAGTTAAAGAGTTAATGTTCTGGTTCCGTTTACTGCCCCTTCTGGGCATTTGGAGTATCCTGATGGGAGGAGAGGTGCGGCTTCCCTCGGGAGGACTTGGCGGGAAGAGGAAGTGGGGATGGAGCTCTGGACCGGACCAAGGCCCTGGCTTCCCCCGCTGCCCCAGATCAGCCTTCTCAGCTCGCCGCGGAGAACAGCACCGTGGTTCCCTCGCGCTACTGTGGTTTGATCTCGCGTTTTGGATTCTCTCTCTCATTTTGTTTGATTTAGTTAAATTTAGTAAATTACCGTTCCCTCTCAGATCGGTGCTGCATTCCTTTTGTTAAACCCATACACTAGCTCCCTGCCCTTCCCCCTCCCCCGGAGCGCGTGGCCCAGGGCCGGTCGGATCGCGCGGCAAACCGTTCGTACCCCTTCCTTTTTTTTTTTTTTCCCTCGCTCTTCCGTTTTTTTTTTTC
>JACDJE010000031.1:4047582-4132124 GCA_016647715.1 Pavo muticus
TTTTTTTTTTTTTTTTTTTTTTTTTTTTTTTTTCCGGGGTCTGTGCCCCCCGTCACGGACTTGTATCCAGGGATAACTCATGACAGACATGGTTTAGCGAGAACCATTGGTGATGGGTGAATGGTTGAACTGGATGATCCTGTGGGTCTCTTCCAACCTTAGTGATTCTATGATTCTATGATTCTATGACTCTGCGATGTATCTCATCTGGACCCATAGATGTACAGATATGAAGCAAGCAGCACAGAAAACCAGACTGGCTCAACAGTGAACCTCTCCTGGAGTTAAAAGAGAAAAATAAAATACATGACCTCTGGATGTAAGTTCTGGCTCCATAGGGAGACTAGAGAGATACAGTCCCCATCTGCAGGGAGAAGGTAAGAAAAATCAAAGTGCAGCTTGGGTTGATGGTGGCTACTGTGGTTTAAGACAAAAAATATGTTTTTCAAATATGTCAACAGCAAGAGGAGATTAATCAGAAACATTGTACTGATACTTAGAGCAGATGGTCACCTAAAAAATAAGGAGGAGGAAAGGTGAAGATCTTTAGGGCCCTTTTTATTAACTCAGTTCTTAAAAATAATAACAGACCTTGGTCTGCCCAGACCTCAGATTTGGAGGATGATGAGTGGAGAAGCAGTGACTTTCCATCTGTGCTCACTGAAGCAGTTAAGGAACATTCAGCTGATGTTCATATATTCCTGCAAACTGATGAGATTCACAACTGAGTACTGAAGAAATTAGCAGACTTTATAGCTGGAGCCCTCATAGTAGTTTACCAAAATCTTGGGAGACCAGTCAGTGTTATTCCAATTTCTCAGAAGAGCATAAGAGAAACCTTGGAAATTACAGGCTGTTAATCTATATTCAGTCTCTGGAAAAGCTATGGAGAAGATTGTCCTGGACACTATGGAAAGGTATTTAAAGAGCAAAGTTTTTATCAGGAATAGGCAACATGGATTCATGAGTGGAAAGTCTATTCTTTGAACTCCTACAATATGCAATATGGTCACTTGATAAGTTGGCAATGGGAAGAGATTTTAATGAGGACTTTGTGACTGTCCTCACTATATCCTTTTTGACATATTGTCCATCTGTGAGATAAACAGAGATGTTTATTAGTTTATTATAGTAAGTACACTGATATCATTTACAGGATATGATTACATGAGTTAAAGTGATTAGTCTACTGCATATATAAGTTGCTAAATCTTAACATAAATTAAGTACTTTTAAATATTAACGTTCTACTCAGCAAGTGTAGTTAGTAAGGATCTCAAGGAAATCTCAGTCTCAAGCAGTAATTTCTCAAGAGACATCCCAGTCTAAGGGGAGCTCACTGCTGTGAAGCCTACTGTCAGCAAAGAGGCTTTAAATTAGGCCTTCTCTGACTGCTATATTTATGAGATAAAGTGATTGGCTTGTAGTTAAATGTATAACTTTGCCCCATTGTTTTTGACCTTTCAATGCAATTTGTTACTTGTCCATGAAGGATTTCAGTGGATCATCTGTGAAGTGCAGGAGTTGAGCCTATCTGCTCAAGACAGTCAAGTGTGCTTGTACGCTTCTTATCCTTACAGTTTCCCATTTCAAGATTGGCCAGAATCTTGACCATAATGTTTGAAGTCAGCATTATACTAATGGTTTCAGAGAGAATATAATTTTACCCACACCAGATAAAGTAAAAACAAATTTATTCTGTGGAAAGTAATCAATATAAAATGTCTCAGAATTCTCTGTGAGACTTTACCTTCCAGCCCACTCTCTAATTTATTGATGCACTACTAAGACAAACTAAGTAGTACATCAATACACAATTTTACTTAGGATACTGGGTCCCTAAGAAATGTCTGAAATTTTTACAGAAAGAAAACGATATGAAGCCTGGCGAAGAAAGCACCAATGATCTCCTCTCTCACACTCTCCCTACAACAAAACCAAACAAAAACAGAGCTACAGGAAAAATCAATGCCAAGTGAACAACAACAACAAAATGCTAACAAGATCATAAGAAAATGAACAAATTGATAGATAGTGTAGATGAAGATCAATGTCTAGAAGCTAGCAGAATGGAGACAAGACTGATGTTACTGTCAACAGAAAAACTTTGTGTTTCTAATTGTTGGCTTTGCTGAAAATTCTATATTAAAAATGCAAATGTGAATTATAGTCTCATCAAGTGGTCTTGAACTTGCTCTTTGATGGGAGAGATTTTTGAACTGAAAAAAATCAACAATGTCACCATCTTAAAGGAATTAGTATACTGAAATAACAAGCAGAACCTTAAACATTTACATTCTCCCTTATTCCTTACAGATATGTTGGAATCTGTCTCAAATCCAAACAACTATTGAAAGCAAACAACTGGGCTTGTAATCACATCTTACACATTTTACTTATGTTCTTCTACAACATTTAATGTATTTGATGCTTTATACAGATTTGGGTTGTAAAAGTATAAAATCCTTAGGTTAGCAAAAGAGTTATTTTTTCCTTTGCTTCTTGGTCCTTCCTCTCATACCTTCACAGAAATATAGAATCTCAGAATCATAGGGGTTGGAAAGGACCTCTGTCTGGAGATCATCAAGTTCAAACCTCCTGCTAAAGCACATTTCTTACAGTAGGTTACACGGGAAAGCATCCAGATGGGTCTCAAATATCCCCAGTGAATGGGATACCACAGCCTCCTTGGGCAGCCTGTTTCAGTGCTCTGGTACCCTCACAGTAAAGAAGTTCTTCCTTGTGTTAGTTTCTAACTTCCTGTGTTCCTGTTCTTCAGTTTATGCCTGTTGCTCTTTGTTATGTCTCTGCACACCGCTGAAAAGAGTCTGGCCTCATCCACTTGACTCCTGTACTCGAGATATTTATAAACAGTGATGAGATTACCTCTCGGTCTTCTCTTCTTCAGGCTGAACAGTCCCAAATCTCTGAGCCTTCCTCAAAAGGGAGATACTCCAGGCCTCTAACAATCTCTGTAGTCCTCTGATGGAATCTCATTAGAAGTTCCCTGTATTTTTTTGAGCTGATGAGCCCAGAACTGCACAAAGTATTCCAGATGTGAGCTCACCAGGGCAGAGTACAGGGGGACAGAACTTCCCTTGACCTACTGGCCATTCTCTTTTTATTGTGCCTCAGGATAACACTGGCCTTCTTGACCATAACACATTGCTGGCTCATGACCAACCTCATGTCCACCAGGACTCCTTGCTTTATGGAGTCTTTCCTAAGCCTACTTTTCTTTACTAGTGTTTAAATATCACCAAGCCACTCCATCAAAAGAGGTTAACAGTTTCAACAGAATTCTTTGACACACTGAGCATCAAAGAAAAATTAATTACAAGTAACATCAAATTTGTTTCCCACTTTGTATTTTCTTCTTAGGAGAAATCAAATTAATGGATAATAATAACACAAGGCCTTTTTATCTTTTTATCTTTTGTTGATCACAACACTGAAAGACATCTCTATTCCTCGTATCACCTTTCTTTGCATCAGATTACCATTTCTTTTTTGACATTCTTATTGCAACTCATTGTATCTTAAAGCCAGGAAAATGATACTGTTTACAGTTAGATGCTTTTCTATGGATCTAAACAGGCTGTCTGCATTTTGATAGTTTGAATACTTACACACAAGGTTGGAAGAGGAACAAGATAATAGATTTGCATTTATATGAGTCTTCATCTACTGAATCATTTCCTCTTTTCTATCTCTTTTCCAGGTATATCAAAAATAGTATCAGATACTTATCACATACATAGAAATGATATTCCCATGTTAAATTGTTTCCTAGGAAATGATTTTACCTGATTTTTTTTTTTTTAAATAAAAAAGGTGGGCATATTTAATAACAGAAAAAAAAAAAAGGAATTAATTTACTGTTATAATGATAAAAATAAGCATTTTAGTTCAAAAAGATACTACTGTAAAACACTGTAACCTCTATGGCAAGAAGGAGCAGTAGCTTTATCACTGCAAATTGTGAATGATGTATAAAATCAGAAACCTGTGATATAATTCCATTCCATCATAGTAGCAAAACACAATTAAAGGAACCATCACTGATTTTCCTAATTGTTTTTCTTTTCAGAAAGCATCAGAAACATTAACAGTAAATATTTTGTTTAAAATGATCTATTTTTGGTAACAAAATTAATTGAACATGTTATCTTTTGATCCAAAAGATCTCTAATGCCTGTTTTGAAAGACTGAGTTCCCACATCGCAGATACTCAAAAAGACTGTCTTGAGGAACTGAATGGAAGCAGCTTCATGAGATGGACAAGCTAAGAGCTGAGGATGACCCTGAACATGTTATCCTCTCACTGAAAAGCCAAGTCCCACAGGAGCTGGGCATATACAACAATAGAAGTGACAGGTAACAGCAAGTATTGACAGACACTGACATGGACCGTGTCCATGGTCTTTCTAGGAGTCCAGCTGGGAACAAAAGAAGATGGGGCTGGAGACAAGGCTGAAGAGGAGCTACAGTGTAGGACAAATGAGACCATCTAGGGGACAGGGCTGGAAACAGTCTCCAGTGATGTGTCTGGAGCACTTAGAGCCCTCAGACCATCAAAAATTCAAACAGTGCACATCTAATCAGTGTTACATTGCAGAATCAGTGTTATCATCCTTTCAGCTATAAATGCAATAAAAATATTGTTTATGTGAAGGTGTCATTTCCACAAAACTACGGAGATTTTCATTGGAACACCATAAAACAATCTTAACAGATGTTTAAAGTCAGTGCACGTCAGCTAAATTTTGTGTTCTCAGTTCCCTTTCTAGCTAATGGATTTCTATTCAACTGAAGGTAAACAATCAGCACAAAATTCAAAGAGCAGAACAGTGTTTCAGTTTTCAACGAAATCTTTAAAAATACTGTAACAAAAATCTCATGTACTTATGATCATTTATGTTTAAAAAAATAAGGGGAAATGTCTACAGCAGTGGCTTGACTGTTTTTGCTGGCTTTTTTTGCTTGCTTGCTTTTTTTGTTTTGTTTTGTTTTGTTTTTTTTGTTTCCTGAAAAAGCACAGCTTCTATCACTTGCCTTGCTGTTTCATAAACGTAAAAAGCTTACTTCACTTCGCTGTTCCTTTGGCATTAAAGGAACAATTTTCAGACTTGACCACATAAGATGCCTTTTTACTGCAGCAAGTAAATCTCTAAATAAATGCTTAAAATGGTATTTGAGTGACTAAATAAGGATTTATGTTCAAAATTCTTATACTTGGTTGCCTGAAGTTAGGAAGGGCAAATAAATTCCTAGTTAAAAGACAGAAATAAGAATCAGTCAAGCAGAAATAGATCGATCTTCAAAGCTAGAAAAAAAACAGTAAATGCTCCTGAAATGGATGGGATTTGCATGCATTTTGCATGACTAAGCCTTTAGAAAATCAACAATTTTGATTTGCTACCTATTCCTAATCTTATCTTCCTTCACTAATTTCTTGAACACTGAACACAAAATTTACAAATGCTGAAATAGCAGGAGTACTTGCTATAATACTATTATTTTAATTTCTCATGACAAGGAAAAGATAAACAAATTTAGTTTCACCTGTGGGTGGGATTCATTTATTTTAAGTGTAGGTATTATGAAAGTAGCTGTCTCCATTTGGAAATGTTTGTCTAGTTTCCCATTATAGACAGTGAAGGTCTAGTCAATCTATTCATAGAATCATAGAATCATAGTATGGTTTGGGTGGAAGGGACTTTGAGGATCATCAAGTTCCAACACTCCTACCACAGGCAGGGCCACCAACCTCCAGTTCTGGTACTAGATCAGGTTGCCCAGGGCCCTATCCAACCTGGCCTTAAACACCTCCAGGGTTTGGGGCACACACAACCTCTTTGGGCAACATGTTCCAGCACGTCACCACCTTCTCAGTGAAAAGCTTCTCTCTGACATCTAATCTAAACCTTCCCTCCTTTAATTTAAAACCATTTCTCCTTATCTTATCATTATCTATCCGAGTAAGAAGTTGATTTTCCTCCTGTTTATAATCTCACTTTAAATATTTGGAAGGTTGCAACAAGGTCTTCCCAGAGCCTTCTTTTTTCCAGGCTGAACAAGTCTAGTTCCTTCAGTCTGTCTTTATGAGATCATCTTTGTGCCCCCCCTATGGACTCTCTCCAACAGTTTCACATCTTTCCTGTGTTGGGGGTCCCAGGCCTGAATGCAGTGCATACAGATAGGGCCTCACAAGGGCAGAGTATAAAGGGACAATCACCTTCCATGCCCTGATGGCCACCCCTCTTTTGATGCAGGTCAGGATACCATTGGCCTTCTGGACTACAAGCACACACTTCTGTCTCATGTTAAGTTTTTGCTCTACCAGGAACCCTAAGTCGTTCTTAGCTGGGCTACTCTCATGGAGTTTTTCTCCCAGTCTGTACTCATATCTGAGATTACTCCAACCCAATACAAAACCTTGTACTTCAATTAGTTGAATCTCAGTAGGTTCACATGGGCCCACTTTTTGAGTTTATCAAAGTCCCTCTGGATGGCATCCCTTCCTTCTGCTTTACCATCAGCACCACTCAGCTTGGTGTCATCAGCAAACTTGCTGAAGGTGCACTTGATCCCATTGTCTATATTATTGATAAAGATGCTAAGTGTACCAGTCTGAAGACAGATCCTTATGTGAGAGGTAGATGGTGTTTTTGCAGTGGAAATTTCCAGTATTTCTGTATGTAGCATAGGATAAGTTGCCTTTCACAAAGAAAGTTGCTGAACGGGGTAAAGTTGAGACTGGGACATTCTGACTTAGGTAAAGTTGGCACAGGCACTAGGATAGTCCCGTACAGGACAGGACTAGTGTGCTAATTGTTGAAAATATTGTTCTCCTATTGCTGTAAAAAGTACGGAATATACCCAAAGACAATGGGTTGGTAACAGACATTGTATGGAAGTGTAATGTAGCTATGGAAGTGTAACGTAGTAACAATGTCAGAAGATTGTGAGCCTGAGACACTCAACCAATGAGTGCCAGGAGAGGCTTTACCTGCGTCAGACCCAGGGCATATAATGGAATGGATCTCACTGACTAGTTGCGCAATTTCTCCTTTGTCAGCAGGGGGTGTGCACCCATTATTGCAATAATGAATAAACTGCTCTTCACAGAGATCTTTGCCTGATTAGAAATTTTTGATCTTGAGTGTGTTTCTCACACTTGGAACGGCTTCTCACTAGCCTCCAGCTGGACACAGAGGCATTGACCAAAATCCTCTGGCTGTGACCTTCTATCTGATTGCTTACGACCTGAAATATGGAGAGATATGGATTTTCCACCCTTGAAATCCATATCTCTCCAATTTAGACATACGGATGTGGTGGGAGACCATGCCAAAGACCTTGCACAAGTCCAGGTAGATGACATCAGTTGCCTTCCTCTTGCCCACCAATACCATCACTCTATCACAGAAGGCCACCAGATTAGTCAGGCATGACCTGCCCTTGGTGAATCCATGCTGGCTGTCTCATATCACCTGCTCATCCCTCATGTGCCTTAACATGTCTTCCAGTAGGATCTGTTCTGTGGTCTTCTTAGGCACAGAGATGAGGCTCACCAGCCTGTAGTTCCCAGGTCCTCCTTCCTCCCTTTCTTATAAATGGGAGTGATGTTTCCCTTTTTCCGGTCACCGGGACTTTGCCTGACAGCTGTGACTTTTCAAATATGATGGAAAGTGGCTTGACAGCTACATCAGCCTGCTCCCTTGGGACCTTGGGATGACTGTCATCTGGCCCCATAGACTTGCAGATATTCAGTGTCAGAGGCGGTCTTGGACTTGCTCTGCTCTTACAGTAGGTGGAGTTTGCTCCCCCAGCTCCCATCAAGAGGTTCAGAGATGTAAGGATCAGGGATGAGAGAAATAGGAGTATCCTGGCTGCCAATGAAGACTGAGGCAAAGAACACACTGAGGACCTCAGCCTTCTCCATAACTGTTGCAGCCAGTTCTCCTTTCTCATTTATCGGAGGAAGCATGCTCTCTTTGGCCTATGTCTTCTGACCTATGTAGCTGTAGAACTCACTGTTTTTAACATCCCTCACTGTGTAAAGTTCCATCCATGCCTTGGATTTCTTAATCCCATCTCTGCAAGTCCAGACAGTAGCCCTGTATTCTCCCCAGGTGACACATCCCTGCTTCCACTGTCTGTACTCGCTCTTCTTTTCCCTCAATTTGATCAACAGGTCCTTACTAAGCCATGCTGGTTTCCTGCCTCCTCTGCCTGCTTTATCATTTTGAGGGATGGAAAGCTCTTGCACTCTCAGAAAGCCATTCTTAAAGAGTAGACAGCTTTGCTTTACTCTTTTGTCTCTAAGGACATCTTCCCAGGACATCTTGTTCAACAATTCCTTAAACAGCCTGAATTTTGCTCTCCAGACTCCACTCTTTACCAGGCCCACATTCCTCAAAATCACAAACTCAATCAGGCTATGGTCGCTGTGGTCCAGGCTGCCTCTGATCTTAATGTCTTTAATGATCTCTTCCACATTGTTGAGCACCAAATCCAGCAACGCTTCACCTCTGGTCACTCTGTTCAGTATCTGAACCAGACAGTTACCATCAGTAGACTCCAGGAGTCTCCTTGATCTCTTGTGGCTTGCCATGTTGCTTTCCCAGCAAATACTTGGGTGGTTGAAATCCGGCATAAGGATGAGAGCATGTGAGTGTGACACTTCTTGCAGCTGAAGAAAGAAGGTGTTGTCAACAGGCTTCCCTTGATCAGGTAGCCTGTAGTAGACCCCAACCACCAGCTGTCCTTTATTGGTCCCATCCCTAATCTTAACTCACAGGCTCTCAATCTGTTTCTGACTGTTTCTTAGAGGGAGTTTCTTACAGTCTATCCATTTTTTAACCTAGAAGGCAACTCTCTCACCCCTTTTACCTTGCCTATTCTTTCTAAAAAGCTTAAAGCCCTCACAGGAGGTATTTC
This sequence comes from Pavo muticus, assembly GCA_016647715.1. Lineage (NCBI taxonomy): Eukaryota > Metazoa > Chordata > Aves > Galliformes > Phasianidae > Pavo > Pavo muticus. The sequence goes on from JACDJE010000031.1 coordinate 4,056,529, forward strand.
AGTTATGTGAATCTTCCCACCATGTATTCATTGGAAGTTTATGTCAGCTGACCAAGTGCAGAAGTTTAATTTAGAATTAGGTGAATTATACCTTAGTTTCAACACTGATTAGCTTTTTACCATCAGCGAATAATCTCAGGTGATTTTAAAATGGTAGTCACCAAAAATAGTCAAGTCAAATCATAATATTTAAAACATAATGAGGTTATTCCTCAGTGACAATACGTAATAAAAGAAATCATAGTACCTTATCAGTGTATAATACTGGATCTTTTTCCTTTATTTTATAACAGCTTTTTCAAAATCAGCTGAAATGAAGCCATTAAAAAATCAAAATATGAATTTCACTTTATTATTATTATTACCAAAGTGTACTCTCAAAAAGTGCTGAGCACATTTGATTTTAAGAGGAACATGAAAAAATCAATATTAATTTGTTCAGATATTTTTCCTTTCTTTAACAGCTTTCTGATATGGACATCATTTTCTATTTACTTCTGAGCAATTCTTTGATTGTTAGCTCTTACCATGACAGTAATTCAGTACTAGATTCAGGCTTGAAAATTGTATTTATTTATCCAATATCCAAATCTATAACAAGAAAATGTTGCCTGGTATGGCAGCAATGAGTGATATCTAAGTTGACAGTCATTTTTGCCTAGGTATTTAATTTGCAGATAGAAGAACTGTTGATCTCTGGTGAGCATTTATGCCATTTGGTTTTACTTTACCAGTTAAATAACTTCATTTTGTGTAAACAGATGTTTTTCTAAAGTTCAACTACCCTATTCTAGGATTATTATATTTGTCTTCTGATAGGGCTGTATGTATTCTATGTTGACATATGTCATCATGTCATCCTTTTTTTTTTCCTTGTGAAAACTGGATGTTGTGATTTCTTTCCACATCACAAGTTGTGAGGCACTGTCTCTAGTCTCCAAGATAAGCTTACAATTTCCTTTCCTGCTGGATGCAATGGCAATAATCCAAGGTCAAATACTGCTGATTAAGATTTTCTGCTTCAATGCTCTTTGTTCATTCATTGTCAAAGAGCTTTCTGATGGCAAAATGCAGAAGAAAGATACTATGAGGAAGCTTCTTTAAAAAGTCTGGTTCTCTGTGGTGTGGATCCAGACTTAACAATTGTAAAAATGTTTATGATGCCCTGTGTTAACAACAGTTGCTGGAAGAAAGTGAGTTTTCTCATGATTAGGTTTGCCAGTGCATGGAATATTTGGCTTCTAGACAATGCACGTCCCAGGTGACTAGCACATGTCACAAGATTGCTAAACATTGAGAGAGAAAAAAATGTACATCACTGAAACAATATTATCTGCCAACAACAGAGAGTAGTTTGTAAGAGTCTAAAACCTCAGCAAGAGAGTGGATAGTGGGTGCTCACATAATATTTTATAATGTAGGTAAGGACAAATCCAAGATTACACGTGGAAAAACTACTTAATCATACATATGTAATTATTTTACAAATTCCATCTCATTGTTTTGCAATAAGCAGTCTAAAGAAGACACTTAAATTTTTTTCAGTGTGAGGATTAAATTGCATAAAAACTATTGGATATTATAGAAGTGTACTTGGAAAATACCAATGTGCTTTTGTATGTGCTCTTATGATAGACTAGATTACTGGGCACAAAGTCTTGTGCAATGATTTTATCTATACAAGTTGATTCTAGTCAGAATTGCTAGTGAGAAATAGATAATTGAGTGCAGTACTTACTAGTGGATTTCTTAAAGGCAATAAGAATAGTATGAATATTGGCAATAAATAAATAAATAAATGAGACACTTGAAGCAGAGATACACATTTCATTGCCACCATATTTATGTGATTAATCTGTGTGAATGGTGCTCCATTTATGTTCATGGTACGTAAGCCAGACTTTCCTAAATAAGAAATGCACTAAGAAGCGGTGAAACTAAGTTTTTAACATTTGCTGTTACGATATAGCAATTTCCTGCCAGTTTTTGAGGAGGAAACACCCTTTTGGTAAAGGAATTAAGTTTTCAAAAGATCGTTCTTAATTATTATATTGAGTTTATGGGACAAAACTTTGGTAGCAGAGCTGGAGAGTTTCTCTGTGAGAACAGACCAGGGGCTGCCCTCATGTCAGAGTCAATTCCAGCTGGTTCCAGAATGGATTCACTGCTGGTCAAAGCTGGGGCAATCAGCAAAGCTGGTGGAACCTCTATGACAGTATGTTTAGAAAAGTGTACAAAGTGCTGTGCAGCAGCTGTGAGAGAAAAGAGAAAAAAATGAGAGAAGCAACCCTGCGAACACCAAGGTCATGGAAGAAAGACAGAGGGGGGTGTTTTAGGCACCAGAGTAGAAATTCCCCAGCAACCCACCGAGGACCATGTTGGAACAGATATCCACAGTGCAGCTTTTGGGAAATCCACACAGGAGGAGACTCCTGACAGAAAATGTGGCCTATGGTATGACGGAACAGATTGTCTGGCATGAACTGACCTACGAAGGACCTATGCTGTTAGTTTTAGTTTTGTTTCTCGCTATCCTACTCTATTTTTAATTGGTAATAAATTAAATTAATCTTCCAAAAATGATAGTTTCTTGTCTCTATCTTGATCCATGAGATTTTAATTTTATTTTTTCTCCCTGTTATGCTGCAACGGGGGAGTGAGAAAATAGCTTGGTGGATACCTAGCAGCCAGCTGAGTTTAATGCACTCCACCTGTAATGAGTACAGTTTGCTACTTTTAATCCCTTATATTCTAGTTTGATGCCTAAAATCCCAGTGTTTCCCAACAATAATAACCTAGTTGAATCTGGATGCAGGAAACTGAAGCCCAGATCTCATAGGAGACAGGCATGATGGTTGCTCTTTATTTTGATAGAAACTTACAAAGAAATGCAGTATCCTCTAGACTTCAAAGTTATGCTTCTTTCCTTCACATTTACTGAATTTTACTTAATTATCTGTGGGAAGTGTTCCTGTTCCTAGTTTGTAAACAGTGTGGTGATTGCACGAGGTGTTCTCTCAAATAAATGTGTTAGCCCTGTAGGCTGCAGTTAACTGAGAATCTGGACCACTCTTCTTGTGGCCTTCTCTGTTAATATCTAAGCAACTACTGCAAAGGTAGGCAGGAACCTGTCCTCCAGGGTATATGTTTACAATTAAAATCATTTTGACTATGACATCAGAAGTCCTAGAGCGTTAAACATGCAAAGAATGTGCATATTAGATTTGTTCCCTTGGGAACTAGTCCAGTGGCATTGATTTTCTGAATCCTGGCAGTTTAAAGCTTGATGGGGTCCTGAGGTGATGGGTTCAGGACAAGATGGCAGAGCCTCTTAGAATGCACATTGCCAAATCTTGGGCATTAACATGGTTTCTGGTATCACTTTGATTGCCTGCAGGCTGTTAGGCACCTAAGTTGGGGGCCACTTGTCAGCTTTTTGGACTTGATACGTAGACCTCAATTACTTTGCGTTCTGTCACATAAATGTATTTTGGATCTTCTGAGCTCTTCAGAAGACACCAAAAATGGTTTGGTATAAGCCATCCAGAAAAGTGATAGATGAAGATCCATTATAAGCCATCCAGAAATGGGAAAAAATAAATGAATAGATAAAGAGCAAATAATAAATGTTATATATAGTGCTTTCATAATTTTTGTTTTTCAGTGGTTTAGAACTTAAAAAAAAAGCAAACAAACAAACAAAAAACCAACACGAAACACCCGTGCAGAACTGAGTTCAGTTTATAGCCTTCTGAAAACAACTGTTTTGTGTCATTTTCTTTGAAAATTTATTAAAAGTTACAACTGAATTAAATTTTAATAAATAAAACTAGGTGTGGGACTACTACATACTGCTGTGATTTTTAATTTGTAAAGTTCTTTTGAAATCAGGTTATAAACTCCAAAGCGGAAACAGTACATGATCATAAAAGCTTTAAAAAAAAATAAAAAAATAAAAGAAGGAAGTTAATGTTCCTAAGATTTTATCCCAAGGGAATCCCAGACGCTTTCCTGAATTTCAAAATTCTGACAGTATTACAGATGTTTAGATTGTTTCAAAGCATCAGACACTCTAAACCAATGCAATTAATCTACTGCTTTTGGATTATGCATTAAGAATTGATGTGTAAGTGTTATTAGAAGAAAAGCTTTTAGAATTTCATAAGATTTAATTCAGTGATTCATATCCACTTCTGTTTTGTGCTGACGATGAACAGAAGAACTTATCTTGGCCAAACTACATGTCCTAAAAGGAAATTATTTGATCCTAAGTTGCTGCAAAAGGAGAGGTTTAATAGCACTACCTAGATTTTTTCAAGAACTAGGACTGTTGTTTTCAAATTCATACACTCAAATAAACATTTAATTCCTATTTTTCTCCTCTTGCACAAGATTTACCAAATAAGGCACATAAATCCAATATGGGAAAAAAAAAAAAGCCCTTAAACTGAGACATTGCAAATTTCTCCTTGAAGATGTCCAACAAAGAGTACACTGTATTTTATTGTGCACATAAAATCTGTACAAACCTACAAGAGTCACTTTTCCCCACCACAGACAAGCTTGGAGATTAAAATAGAAACAATCTTGTAAAAGTTTTGAGTAGAAGGTCTTTTCATTCAATATTTGAACAACTTGTTCAAATAACAGAGATGTACAAGAAAAACAACCTACAGAAATCTCTTCCTCAATGTATATCTTTTTTATAAAAAATTACTGATTTGCCAATAATGAAGTCTTAGAAAATCATGCCATCTTGTTTTTCAGACTGCTGATAACTCTGAGAAAAATGAATCAAACAACAAAACGCAATAAAATAGAAGTCCAAATCTCTGACTGGAGTGGAGATAAAATTGTGAACTGGAAGTCAGTAACAAGTGGAGTACCACAGGGGTCAATACTAGTCCAGTCTTGTTTTACATATTCATTAACCATCTAGACAATGAGGTAGAGTGCATCCTCAATATATCAGAAGACAAAATGAAAATGAGGTGAGTGATGTACTGGAAAGAGTCCAACAGGAGAACACCAGTATTATCAAGGGACCAGAGCACCTCTCCTGTGGGGAGACTCTGGGAGCTGGGCCTGTTCAGCCTCAAGAAGAAGAGGCTTAGGAGGAACCTTATCAGTACTTGAATGGAGAATGAAAAGAGAACTGAGCCAGTTTCTTTTCAGTGATGCCCAGTGCCAAGACAGGAGGCAATGGGCATGAATTGGAACCAAAAATTTTCTACCTCCATCTAAACATCATCTAAACTTCTTTACTGCGTGGATGACAGAGCACTGAAAAAGGTTGCCCAGAGAGGCTGTGAGGATACTCAAAAACCATGGTCTTGGGCACTGTGTTCTAGGTGTCCCCACTCAGACATGGATTTTGGATGAGATCACTTCCAAAATCAACCATGCTGTGATTCTGTGAATCACTGAAAGATACATGTCATTATATCCAGCTTCCTGTTATTTATAACCACAAGATATAATTTCACATATGTTTATCATATCATAGCTGAAGGTTCATTAAGTTTCAAATACTGTACAAGAAGGTTGTGTATTATCAAGCTTTATTAACAGGCAGTCTATATGCATGGATTCTTATACCCACATTATCTTCTAATTGAGATAAAATCCTCCATATATGTGATATTTTATGTTTTTAAAGATCTTCTGTATTTAGGATTGCTTCTGTATCTTTGCACCTTGAATGAATAAATGAACCAACAGGAAACTCATGAAGTTGAAGGGAAATTCTTTCACCTGGGACACCATTCTAGGCTAGGAATGACTGGCTGGAAATTTTATTTGGAGAAAAGGCCCTGAGACAGTGATATACTCTGATGGCAAGGACAACAGCTTCCTGAGCTACACTAGACAAAATATTGTCAGAAGGTTAAGTGATGATTTTTTCCTTCTGCTTAGCCCTGGTGAGATACACTGAAAATGATGTGTCTATTACTCAGCTCCCCAGTACATGATAGATAGGACATACTGGGGTGAGTTCAGCAAAGGGCCATAAAACGATAAAGTGGCAGGTCTTTTGTCACGGTTTTGTGATTTTGGTTTTCAGTATTCCAAATCATAACATCATGTAGTGCATTGGGAGTTAAAGTGTTAACACTCTCATCCGGGTACCTGTCCCTTCACATCACAGAGGGACGGGCTTAGGGTGGCCTCGCCCTCTTCTTCCCGACTGATGAAGAGGCAAGTGCTCCGATAACTCTCTCTCCACTTTGTTTGATTTATCCGTCTTAATTAGATTGTATTATATTATAGTTAGTAAAATAAGTTTACCTCCCTAGAGGTCTGTTCGTTTTCTTTCCTTTCCCTTTCCCTTCCTGCTTTTTTGGGGGGGGGCAGGGGAGGGGGGGGCCCTTGGGCCCACTGTCCCTGTCACGGGCATAGACTGGTCCAGATAACTCCATGACAACTTTCCCTCCTGTGAGGACAGGCTGAGAGCCAGACTTGTTCAGCATGCAGAAGAGGAGGTTCAGGGTGGATCTCAACCATGTACATGAAAACCTGATGTGAGGAGTAAAGAATATGGAACTAGGCTCTTTTCAGTACTGTTTATTGCCAGATCAAGAGGCAGTTAGGAGAAAATTGAAATACAAGATACTACGCTTAAGCATATATATATGTGTATATATATGTATATACATATATTTACTGTAACAATGGTCAGACAGTTGAACAGGTTTACCCGAAGAGGTTGAGGAGTCTCCATCTTTAGAGGTATTCAAAACTCAAACAGAGTGAGGATCACTCTGTAGTTTCCCAGGTTTCACTTTCCACCATTCTTAAAAATGAGAATGATATTTCCCTTTTTCCAGTCACCAGGGACTTCACCTGACAGTCATGACTTTTCTAATGAAGAGTGGCTTGGCAGCTACATCAGCCATTTTCTTCAGGACCCCAGGATGCAAGTCATTAGGCCCCATAAACTTGTACATATTCATTTTCATCAGGTAGTCTTAAACACGCTCTTCATTTATAGTGGGAAGGATTTTGCTCTCCCAACAGCCGCCTGGAGGTTAAGGGTCTCGAGAGGTTTGGGAGATACGGGAAGTCTGACTGCTAGTGAAGCAATTTTCAGGCAAATAACTTACTGAGTACCTCAACTTTCTCCATATCTGTTTAAGCCAGTTCTCCTTTCTCATTTATAAAAAGGGGTACACTCTCTTTGGCCTTTCTCTTCTAATGTATCTATAGAATTTCTTCTTGTTATTCTTTACATCCCTTGCCTTTCAGTTTCATTTATGCCTTGGCTATCCCGATCCTATACCTACACATCCAGAAAGCATCCCTGAGCTCTTCCTGGGCCCTGCTTCTACTTCCCGTGCATTTCCTTCTTATCCCTCAGTCTTCTCAGCCATGATGGTTTCCTGCCTCCTCTACTTGATTTCTTATACTGGGGGATGGAGAGCTCTTGTGTTCTTAGGAAGATGTCCTTAAAGATTTTACAGCTCTGCTCATTTCCTTCTTCCTTAAAAACAGTTTCCCAGGGAATCTCTCCTGTTGTCGTGATCGATCTGTACAGGCTGTATTAACCCTTTGCGAGACTGATCAATTACCAAGGCATAAGACACCAATATGATGTGCAGAAAAATGGCGTTTAATCACACATGGCATTCGTTTAAATACTTTCTTGCTGTACTTCGTTTACACCCCTAAAGGTGTATTGTCCAATTACTGAGCTCGGGGGGGCACTATCCCGTGACATCCCGTAGCCTCACTGTCGCCTAATACAACACTCTCCCACTCATTCTTTAAACAGCTCAGCTATAATTTTGGCCTTCTGAAGTTCAGGGCTCTGACTTTGTTCTTTCTTAGGTCTGTGTTTCTCTAGATTATGAACCTAACCAGAGAGAGGTCATGGCAGCTCATACTGCCTCCAGTCTTAGCCTCTTCAATAAGCTCATCAGCACAGCTGAACACCAGGTCCAGTAATGCTTCACCTCTGGTTGATTTGTCCAATATGTAGATCAGGAAGTTATCCTTAGTGTATGCCAGGAGATTTCATAACTGCTTACAGCCTTCTTGTTTTCCCAGCAGACACTGTGTTTGAAAACTCTCCTCATCCTACTGAGATTGTAGTTAAAGCAAGAAGACATAATCAACATGCTCCCTTTGAATCCAAGCACCAGATGTCCTTTATTGATCCAGTCCTTCATTTTTACCCACAAACTCTCAAATCTTTGTTGCTGTTTTTAAGACAGCTCTTCACAGTTTATACATTTCTTAATAGAGATGAACACCCTCACCTATCTTCTTTCTGAGTATCTCTTCTGAAAAGCCTGTAGCCCTTGATTGCTTATTTCACTTCATCCCTTTTATGATATTGACATACTATTGAAAAAATTTCTACGAAAAATTTAAATTTAAATAAAATGGTGTTATCTTAATAAGCAAGTATAATAAATATCTCTAAATTTAGGTTTTGAAACAAACTTTCTCACTGGATACCACAGCTAGTGGAAACTTGAATTCCTATTTTTATATTCCTATATATTACTTCCTATATTTTATATAGACTTTTTGTACAAAAATTTGTGAGTTACATAATATCTTAGGCAAGGTTTGATTTGCAAGGCATGCAGTGGAGACTACTGAGTTGCAAATTGCTAAGGCTGGAAGTCATTTAATAAAGAAGAAAAGGAGCGTATTTTGGTTTGAACAAAACCTAAATCTGTCCTAATTTGTCTAGGACAGCAATTAGCCTAAAGATGTCTTTTGGCTTTTATTTACATTCCAGGCAAAAGAGTACATTCAGGACTGAATGTGATATAGACTCAGAGGATTATGAGAAGTTGATGAGAACCAGAGCTGAGTTCTGTTCAGCTCTCTCATATGGCTCCAAATGAATTCTTTCCTCAAGCAAAACATCCATATTATGCTTAAATGGAAGACAAACTAACCAGCTACTTTCTTGGTATTATGCAGTTGGAGAACATACCAAAATCTACTTCTCTGAACTACTTTGGAAAAATACTATTGCCTCCTCAAAAAACTAGATATCCATACTGAAGAACAGCTTAGCAGAGGACATTCAAGAAAGATTGAGACCCCTCACAAGAAAGAATTTATCCGTCATAGTCTTGCCTAAAATCTTGCTCAGACCAAAAGCACAGAAATGTCAAATGCTTCTTTTTCCATGTGGATGCAACTGGAGTTAACGTATGCCTTCAGCTCTGCTAACCCTCCAACACCTCCAGCAAAATAGAAAGGATTACAAAGGGGATAAGTTTCCACTTTCTGTCTAAGGCGAAACTGAGGGAGGAAGGAAGAAATGAAAAGGAAAAAAAATCTGTACCTTACCAGATTATAAACTCTTTATATGTTAATAATGAGTAAAGGTTGAGGAGCTTATTTTGAGGAAGAGCAATAAGTAAACTGTGAAAGGGCAGAGGATTCTGGACACTATGTTTTCTCTTTTAATTTTCTTCACAGGTAGACAAAAGTGTTCTCATGTGTTAGACTTTATAGGAGATGAAAACTCACCATATTTTATACTTTTATAAGTCACCAGATCTTCAATAATTTAGAGGGTCACCATAACATTCAAAGTGCTATTTTTCCTTTTTTTTTTTTCTTTCCTTCCCCACCCCCATTGTACACAGAAGTACCATGTGCTCTTCTTTGGATCTTTGGATCTTAAACGTTTTAATACAGTGTTTTACTGGAATACTATTAACCTCATGGTAAGATATTACTCTCAACAAACTAAATTCTGACCTGGGATCTAAACTGGTTTCATTTTAATCTGCATTCACTTTCTCTTAAATAATGTTTTATGTCAGGAAGTTAAATCTTTTTTCATGGTCTGATTTGATATCACACAAAACAAGCTGCAGCCATTAAAAGCAAATCAAGCACACTTTGTAATAAGAACATTTTCTGCAGCAAGCCATTTAAATTAAAGGTTGTAGACAGTTTCTATAATATACAATTCAAAACAGTCATAAGAAAGTTAATCATTGTTAAGTCTTGATATTAGTTGAAGGATTATCATATTTATTTAACTTTGTTTTTAAAACTATAAAATTAAAGTAAATTAAACAATGGAGAAAAGAGAGGAGAAAGGAGTTTATGTTGCATTTGTTAATGTTTTATCACTATTAACATACAATAAGATGTGTAGACAAGTACAGAAAGTAAAAAAAACTGAAACAGCCAGAAACACTGTACACTGTATTATTAAGTGCATACCAGTCAATACAAAGATTAGTTTACCCTAATGAAAAACAAACACATGAACAAGGGTTCTTGAAGTTAGTATGAGTGTGTTCATTGGCTACAGAAAGATTTTAATCATGCCACATATTTTTTCGCTTTCGTTTCCTAGTAGAGTCTCAAGATGCACTGACCTCCACTGTGTTAAATATTTTATGGAAAAGACAGAACTTGCAGTTCCTGCCCTATGAATCTGACAATTTACTTATGATGTTCACCTAAAATTCTGTATAATGTGGAATGACATCAAATACATCAGGAAATAAATTTAGTTTAAAGTCAGAAGTTGAATATTCCTCTTCCTGATTCTAACTATAATAAATAGTGCTATTACAAATTTATATGGGGTGAAATATATAATATATATAAAATTATTATTATTATATATATAAAAAAGTAATATAAAGAAGAAAATACATCTGATTCTGAGAAAAATTAATCAAGAATAAACACTAACTCCAATGGAAATCTAAAATGCTGCACAGTGCTACCCAAATTTAAGCTGAGGTAGTGTCTACTGTACTCTGGGTTTCCCAGGAGTACAACTGATTCTGCAAGAAAGCTAATTTGAGAAGTTGACTATTGAGAGGGACTAAAGAAAGGTACTCTTTGCAACCTTACTGTTTCACATATTAGTGGCCAAATTTTCCTCTTGGAGTCACAAATAGATGGAAAATGAAACACGGGACCTCAAGTGGAGAGATAAATGTTTCCTGTCTGTAAACAATACTGTATTTTTCCTACCCTGAAAGTTCCCATGCCTATATAGTTCATGAGCTAGCTGATCTTCTGCATCTCATACTACATCCTCAAAAACTGGAGAAAAACTGCAGCACTGTGGTGGCAATGTAGGACAGAGCAGAAGTGCAGCAAAGAGTTAAGGATATAATTACTGCAGACAACCTTGGAGAAAAATGGCATCTAAGAACAATTGTAAGGACCTTTCTGTCCTCAAATTGCTATCACTCTGCTAGTAATGGAAGCCTGAGAAACCTTGAGACTACCAGCTTCTTGAATCAGAGCTGCACTGAGTGACATTTCAACATCATTGAACATGCCAGCAGTGAGTGCTACTTTATAAGCTATAACATTATGATATTTTCTTGCTTGTTGCCTGCATGTTTCATGTGACAGAAAGCATCTTGTGGAGGCGCATGTTCATGTGACAGAAAGCATCTTGTGGAGGCATTCCTTTGTTCTCCAAGGACAGCAACCCCTCCTTTTCCTTCTAACATTTTCCACTTGGAAAGCTTGCTTTTATAAATAAGGAGAAAAAGTGAAAGATACCTATAGCCTCTCTAAAGTAATTTGTTTTTCACTTTATTAGTCTCTCTAAAGTAATTTGTTTTTCACTTTATTAGTCTTTTCCACCTGTATTTATCTCTCTTTGGAATGTTAATTTAGGTGAATGTATACACAGGTTTTTATTGTTACAGAAAATAAAGAAGAAAATAGCCAATAGTCTGAACAAAAGCCTTGAACAAATATACTACGCAAAAGCACTTAGAACTTTTTGCCCAAATCCTGGGCTCAGCACTGCTGTAAACCAGAAATATATTGTTGATGTTCACATGCCAAACAGCATATGACAAAATTTTAGCTTTAAGAATTCCTTTGAGCATTTCAGTCCCTAAAAATATAGCTCTATAGCCAAGCAGGCTTTCCCAGGACAAATCTATAGCTATGAATGTGTTTCGCTATTGTACAGAAAACTGGCTTGGTCTAGATAAAGCTCATAGTTTAAATCAAGCAAACAGGACAGAAAAGGTAAAAGGTTTCTGCATCTTGGTCTGGAAAGCATATCCCTTTTGTTTTTCATTGTTTTTTAATCTTAAGACTTTTAATAACCTAATCAGTTCATAGTCTCATTTATAACTTCTATAGCTATGGTCTCTACATCCTCTCTGATAGTTGTCCTTGATTCTTCATTTTTTTGAGAAGCAGTATTATGTATATTTCCATATCTTTTTGGAAGGATTCTCATTATATGAAAAAATATCCACAAAATAATTATTCCATTCCTTTTAAAATCTCTTTACAAGATACTTGTGTCACACTCACAAAATAGCTGTTCATTGCGACGGATTCAGTAAAAACTGAGCATAAAACTTATTCTAAAGATCTGACTGTACGACACGTTATTTGTCTTATCTATATATTGCTTGTTTTCTAAAGAGTAGGGAATTTGTTCTTTGCAAGATGCGTGGGTTTTTTTTTTTTTATTATTAGTTTTAGAAATGTTTTGTACAGAAAAGCACCAACCTTTTTGTGTGCAGAACTGTGTACAATAACATTAATGCTACTTTTCCATTACTCATGATAACATTACGCTGGTGAAATTAAGTACTAATTTTAATTAAAAATCTCAGCATCTAAAGATGAAAATATATCTGATATAAGTTATTTGGTTTTGTTACTCCTCATACTTAAGACTTCTGAGATGTTAGTCAAATGAAATGTCACTATATCAAAGATGAGGAAAAAAAAGAAGTTACCCATAGGGACAGATTGTTCTTCCTTTTGCTGCTCCTGTTGTTATGCCTTCTCTTTCCTCCATCTGTTAGTACCTCTCCCCCAAAAATCTAAATCATCTTCGCTCCTGCAGCTCAGGACTTTCTTTGAGATTCCATATCAAAGTATTTGCGCAGTGAGTGTCTGTCCACTCCTAGCTTAGAGGAGCAATTGCTAAAATGTACAGGGTGCTGCTATGACCTACAATTAATATGGAAACAAAATATAAAGAGCCAAAATTGATACAAATGAGAACAACAACAGCCTGTATAAGTGGAGCTTGTACCTCTATATTTTAGTGAGTTGTAACAGATCATTCTTATGGTCTCCATTGGGTTTAAATTTATAATAAATTATTAATACATGTACAATTTTACATATATATATATACTGCTATATATACATATATATTTATATACATACAAACATAAAGGACTCTGATTAAATCTTTATGTTCTCTGTTCCAAGGAAAGATCAGATTCAGTATTCTCTATGGATGTTACTGAGATTTGAAAATTCTATTCTTGGAAAAATAATTGTTCATAGATTTATAGTGAGATAAACTTTTTATTTATAGTGTAGTATGGATGTTCTACACACAAAACACACATGCAATCACATAAACACTCAGTGTTTCAGGAAGATTATTTTCATTAGCTCATTCTGAAGAGAAACGCAACTTGAGGCCATTTCCCCTCATCCTGTCACCTGTCACCAGTGAGAAGAGATCAACCCCGCTCTTGCTGTAAGCACCTTTCAGGTATTGCCCTCTTCCAAGGGTTGCGCCAGGGTAAGTTTAGGTTGGATATCAGGAAACACTTCTTTACAGAAAGGGTTGTTAAGCACTGGAATAGGCTCCCCAGGGAGGTGGTTGAGTCACCATCCCTGGATGTGTTTAAAATCCATTTGGATGTGGTGCTCAGAGACATGATTTAGTGGAGGGTTGTTAGAGTAGTATGGTTAGGTTGTGGTTGGATTCAATGATCTTTCAGGTCTTTTCCAACCTGAGTGATTCTATGATTCTAGAAACATTTAGTGAAGATTCTATGATTCTATGATTCTAGAAACATTTAGTGAAGTGTTTGATCTTACAGTTCGAAAAAGTATCAAGCATTCCTTTTAGAATGACCTTCCAATAGTAGCTTCATTCAGTGTTTATTAACAGATGGCATCAGAGACGTATTTCTATTTACGTCTATAGTTATAGGTTATCAGCTACTTCAGACATAAGTAAATTATTCATGTTTCCCTGTTTATTGGATAACGTTGTGCCAAGGTGAATGACCTCATCAAATTCCTTTATCTCATAATCATGCTGTGCTAGGCTTCTGCATCAGTGTGCCCTTGAAGCACAAAGCCTTCATGTTTCAGTGCAGTTTTCTGAGTGAGAAGCTTTGGTCTTGCACTGACAAAGTCTTCAAGTATTGTGTCAAATGAAAATACCAGGAAGAGAATTAAGTTTCACAATATATAAATAAAAATAGTGGTTATTTATAGAAATGTTTTGAAAACAAATTTAATAGAAAATTATGTTTAAACTACTTTGTTGGATTAATAGCAATATTCTTCCTTAATTTCTTCTTTTAGTTGATTATAATGACATTTATTCTGACTTTAGCAATGAGATTATTGGCAACCTTTTAGTTAGTTGGAACCTTTTGCATTTTCCACAGGTTATTCACATATTGCTAACCAGGCCCTGTCGTACTTTCCATTTCCATTTGAACTCATTGTGCCAGATTGTCAGTCAGCAATGAATGTTCTATCTAAACCCTGTTGAATTCAGTGGAAAATATACTTTTTATTTCTGTCTTTGGATCAAGCCCTGTATACCTTACAAATTGCTCTTGCAGACAGTAGAGTAATATCCTAATGGAGTGCAACCATCAGCTAGTGAATAGAAAACCATCTGAAATTTGAATTCACCAGCCACAGTACACTGTAAAGGGTGAGAAGGTAAGCTACGATAGTTTTAGGAGGTTAAGAGGGCTGTAGATGGACCTCTACATACTGTATCCATCATCCAAATCAGATACAGCAATTCCTTGTTCTGTGTCAGATTATGGCAGCGTGCAAATATTTCACAAATTCAGTGAGAAGTTTTCAGCTGATCATACTGCATGAGGTGTTACGTTTGGGATTTGAATGTTTAGAAGTACTGGCTGTCAATATATATTTCATATTAATTACACCTGGTGAGATAGCAGGAATGCTCTGTCATGGGATAAAACAAAACAAAAACCTTCAGGAGTCACAATTTTTTTTTCCCTCCCTTCATTCACATCCCCCTTGTCTCCCCAGAATGGCTTCTAGGAGGAGGGAAGGCAATGCTGCAGTGGGCAGCTTCTCTCCTGTTCCAAGGACTGGTGTGCGAGGGGCAGATGCTAGGTTGGCATAGGCTGCCAATGGTAAATAGGGTAGAAGGCTAACACCCATGCCTGCTTTAATAAATTCATGTTATCTCAGATCATTAGGTGGTTGCATTGTCTAAAATAGGGTCCTGTCTCTTCTGCCTTTGCTCCAAGATTTGACTGTGAAGTATTCTAGTGACATTTTCATGAAAATATCATATTACCATTAAAAGTTACAGTTAACAATTCATTGTTATTTAATGAAAGAAATTAAAAAGAAAACTCCTTTATGCTTGCACATCATACTTTTAAACTGTGAGAGTAAGTGGTTGGGGTAGCATGACAGCAACTTCAGGAAATGGTCAGAAGAAAATCAGTGAAATAAGCCCTTAGAGAAAGGAAAATAGCGAGTAAGTGAGGTAGGTTTTTCTGAAATAATCAATAAGAAGTCAGTGTAACTTCTCTAGATTTTTTAGTCTGCTTGATATTGCTGTCTTAAATCTTTCTTCAGACCAGCTTTCTGTCATCTGAATGTTGTCACGACCAATGATGACTTCACTAGGAAATATTATTCTGTTGCTAGGAAGTATATGTAGTAACCAGGATGATATAAAACAACAATAAAATTACAATCACTTCCTTAAAGTCTGATATTCAAATGAGCTAATACTTTCTGTTTGCATGGCAGATCTGTGATCATGCAATAATACAAAAAATCCTGAGAAATTAATCTCCAGAATGAGAAATTGGAATATTTTCTTTCAAATTGATTACAGAAGATGAAACATCTGAAACACTGGCAGAGAAATTAATATATTGGCTCATATCGTAGATGATTCAGAGAAGAAAGTGGATGACATACAAGAGAAACATTTGGAGATCGAAGGATTAACCTGCAGACATAAGCTCTGTCTCAGAAAACAACTAAATGGGAGATGTATACAGAGATTTGATTCTTCTCATTATCTTTGGTATACTAATCACATGAATAAAGAATAAAGTGCTATTGAGATTGAATGGAAACATTCAAAATCACTTTACAGAAAAACCAATAAATTTACAGGTTTAAGGCAATAAAGACATCACATGCAATTTCTTAATTTAATTTCTTGCTCACTTTGCTGAGATCTGTGGGAAAACTGTTTCAAGTTAGAATCTTGCACAGTCCTATGGGAATGCCAAGACTATTTACGTTTTAAGTTGTTTTATTATAAAATGCAGGATTATTATCTTCTTGGAAGAAATTTAGGATGGAGATTGTTAACTGGAACATCTAAATAAAAGTATTGCAGCTAGACAGAAATAACAGAATAGGCAATTTACTGTATAAGGACATATTACTTTTGCTCTCATTTTTCTAGCATTGTAGCTCAATTTCCTCTTCTGTTGTTGTATTTTTAAATCTGTGCTTAATCAAGGGCTCATTTTATTTTGTACTTGAGTCTTATTACTTCTTAGGTGGGCCCAGTCTGGTATTTAGACATCTAAGTGGTTGAGAACATTTACTACTATTTGCAAATATAATTACTTGCAGTATCAAAAATGTCAATGAAAATTTGGAGTTCACTTTGGAAATCAGTCTTCCACATTATCTTTTTGCTTATAAAACACAGAAAAGAGGCCAATTCATTTTTGAAAGGACAAAGTGGAATTCTTTAAAAATCAAATCCTTCTTTTGCTTTCCTCTCTGATGTTTTAAGAAGTGCTCAGAAGGAAATGTTCAGAGAAGGGAACAGTGTAATTCATTTAAGTATTATTAAAAGTCTTTACACATAGCATTACTTTTTTCTGAATGTTTCACACACATCATTCATTTATAAGTAAATTAGTAAATGGAGAAATCTGTTTTTGCATAACTGACTGAAGACAGAAAATTCGATAGATGTTTTAATGATCTCATAAGAAATGTATTATATAATTACATATATTTAAATAAATCTTATTTTTTATATAATCCAGAGATTGTCTCTTAAGTTACTTTGACATATATCGAATTTATCTATTGTTATTGTATTAAGGAGAAACTTTCATATTTCTTTTCTAATGACTTCTGTTTTATCTACTTATTGTTAATTTGACTCTCAGTTAAATGATCTGGAACTGGATCATTGGAATAATAACTCTGCATTTTAACTGTGTTTACTTTAAGGAGGTATTTCTAGAAAACTCATGAATCATCAGCAGGGATTTTTCTTTTAACTTTTATTTTTAATTTAAAATGAAAAATATTACTGGGAGAAAAAGAGAAAAATATTATGATGGATACAAAATAAATGTAGCTAATAAGAAAAGCTGTTATTATTTAAATTATAAAATTAATATATGGAGCATTGTGCTTCTTCAGATAGCAAGATCTGTCATTTATTTCAATGTAAGGAATCAGAACAGACTTCTCATAAGTAAGACAGATGTTCATCTTACCAGTATATCAATGTTGTACTAATTCTGTACAAATTACTGCTAACAAAACTTAGATAAATATTTCTACTTGTTAATCTTTGTTTGCTTTTGCTAAATAAATTTGATATTCAGGCAGTTGACTGTGTCACATGTACAGAGGACAGCAGCAAGTAAATGATATTTCAGTAGTGTTTCTGAGGAATGAAGAGGGGATGAAGACAGGAAAGACTATCAGAAATTTTTCAAAGCAGGGTATAGCAAAAATGTCAGAGAGAATTAGACTACATTAAACTTATGCAGTTGACAAATGTGAATCCTGAATTTCCTCTATAGGAAAACTGAGGTTTGCTTTGTTATACTAGATTCTGATTATTTGGAGAGATGGACTTTTGTACTACTTATGTTGGCATCAGACTTTGGTGTTACAGCACACAATTAATTCCCTTTGAAGAAACTGGAAATTACCCAGGAGCATTTTAGAGTGGCCATCTAGTGTTTTCCATGGCAGTTAACCTTCAAACCTAATGACATGATTCAAGCCCTGATACTCCAGTTTGCCTGTCTGGAGAATAAAATAAAATAAAATAAAATAAAATAAAATAAAAAATAAATAAAATAAAATAAAATAAAATAAAATAAAATAATTTATAGTGTTGAAGAAATCTTAGCAAAATCAAAAAGACAGAAAAAGCTGATAGAAATTGTAACCATTCTTGGGCTCCTGAAAGCTACATATTTTATGTAGATAAAAAGAGCACCATAACACTATTTGATAGAGAAAATTATCTGCTACAAAGTATTATTTCCAGTGTAGTCACCATCATTAGTCATGCATTTTCACCAGTGATGATAAAGAGCCAACTGCTGCTTCTCCACCTTCATTTCTGGAAAGCAATTCAAGTTAAGAAGCCAATAAATAAGGACACATTAAATTTTCCACTGATATCAGTTCAACAGTCTTGATCTTCTACTGATGGGAAAAAAAAAAAAAAAAAAAGATATGATATTAGATGACATAGCTTTAAACTATGCTGGAGAAAATCTCAAATTTTTAGAAACCTTATTGGCTTTAAGTATTGTTTCTAATTTTTTTTTTTTTTACCAGTATATTTTTAGAATAATTTCTAAACCATCTCTTGCCAAGACTTGTTGAGAAAGTATTATGTTCTTTCTGGCAGAATATATCATTGATGGAATTAATGAATGTAATGGAAGCAAAGTTTTGTGGCTTTTTGTTATTAATATTTCAAATTCTTTGGGAACAGAAGTGCTGAGGTGCTAACAGGACGGCTCTTGCTCTTACCCTTGCCATCAGAGTGGTTCTAAAGAATGTTTGTCAATATAGTGACAGGCAATTAAATATAAAAGGTAACTGGAAAGACAAGAATGAGAAACAATATATCTCTGGGATATTAGTGCCCTACATAAAACACAGGAAGGCCTTATTCTGAAGCCTTGTTCTAAATCTAAGAGAAAACTGTTTAAAAAGATGGCATCTGAGCTCCACAATACAAAAGGGATGTTATGTTACTTGACATTGTCCAGACCGGGGCACCAAAGCTGATTAAAGGACTGGCGAGCTTGTCCTATGAGGAGAGACTGAGGACACCTGGGTTGGCTAGTCTGGAGAAAATGAGGCCAAGAGGTGACCTCATTGCTTTGTACAACTTCCTGAGGAGAAGAAGCAGAGAGACAGGTGCCAGTCTCTTGTGGTAACCGATGACAGGAAACAAGGGAACAAAAAAAACCTCTGCCAGGGGAGTTTCGGAATAGACTTTAGAAAAAAAATATTTACTGTAATGTTTGTCATACAAAGGCCTTTGACATGGTCCCCCGTAACATTCTTCTGTCCAAACTGGAAATATATGGACTTTATGAATGGTCTGTTCAGTGGACAAGGAACTGGTCGCAAGATGAGAACTAGAGAGATGATGGCTCAATATCTGGATGGAGATTGGTGACAAGTGGTGCGTCAAGCTGTGTAGTACAGTCCACATCATTTAGAGAGAACAGGACAGGCTTAAGCAGTGGGGCCAAGTGAACCTCATGAGGTTTAATAAATCCAAGTGCAAGGTCTTGCACCTGAGTCATGGCAACCTACGCTATCAGTACAAGCTGGGGGATGTAAAGATGGAGCACAGCCCTGCTGAAAAGGAATTGGGAGTACTGGTGGATGATGAGCTGGACATGAGCCAGCAATGTGTCCTTACAGCCCAGAAAGCAAACTGTATCCTGGGCTTCATCAGAAGAAGTGTGGTTAGTAAGTCGAGGGACGTGATCCTGTCCCTCTACTATGTGCTGATGAGACTTCCTGGAGTACTGTGTTCAGATGTGAAGCCCTCAGTACAGGAAAGACCTGGACCTGGTAGAGTGTGTAGAGGAGGGCCAGAAAAAACGATGCAAGGAATGGAACACCAGACCACTGAGCCTCACATCTGTATCTCTGAATATAATGGAACAGATCCTTCTAGAAGACATGTTAAGATACATGCAAAACAAGGATGTGATCCAAGAGAGCTGGAACTGCTTTATCAAGGATATATCATGCCTCACCAATCTGGTGGCCTTCTACAATGGAGTGGACAAAACGGCACTGTCTACCTGGACATAAGTCTTTGACACAGTCCCACACCACATCCTTATCTAAATTGGAGAAATATGAGTTCAAAGGCTGGATTATTTGTGATTATTTGGTATATAGGGAATTGGTTGGATGGTCACAGGCAGGGTGTTGTTGTCCATGGTTCTATATTGAGGTGGAGGCTAGGTGATGGGTGGTGTCCACCAGGGGCCCATCCTGGGATTTGCACACTTTAGCATCTTTATCAATGACATACTGGATGGGATGTCACCCTCAGCAAGTTTGTGGATGACACCAAACTGACTGATGCAGTTGATACAGCAGAAGGAAAGAATGCCGTCCAAAGGGACACAACCAAGCTCAAAAGATGGGCCTATGTGAATCTAAAGAGGTTTGACGTCTTATGAGGTATTGCACTTGGGTCAGGACAATCTCAAATATGTGTACAGAGTGGGAAAAGAACTTGAGCATAGCCCTGCTGAGGACTAAGTGGTCCAGGTAGATGAAAAACATAACATGAGCTAGCAGTGTGTTCTTGCAGCCCAGAAGGCCAATGGGATCCTGGGTTGCATCAGAAGAGGAAATGCCAGGAGGAGAAGAGAGCTGATTGTTCCCCTCTACTCTGCCCTCATGAGGCCCCAGCTGGAGCACTGCATCCAGGTCTGGGATACCCAGCACAAGAAAGAATTGGAGTTTTTGGAGCAGATCCAGAGGAGGGTCAGGAAGATGTTCAGAGGGCTGGAGCCATTATTCTGTGAAGACAGGCTGAGATGGGCTTGTTCAGCCTGGATAAGAGAAGGGGGAGACCCCACTGCAGCCTTCCAAGTATTAAAGGGAGCTTATAAGCAGGAGGGAAATAAACTTTTTACACTGGTAGATAGTGATAGAACTAGAGAAAATGCTTTTAAACTAAAGGAGTGTAGATTCAGATGTTTAGTGTAAATTCTTCACTCAAAGGATGGTGAGGCACCAGCACAGGTGCCCACAGAAGCCCTGGAAACATTCATGGCTAGATTGGATAGAACTCTGAGCAGCCTAATCTAGTGATTGGCAACCCTGCCCACAGCCAGGGAGTTGGAACTAGATGATCTTTGAGCCCTTTTCATCCCAAGCTATTCTATGATTCTGGATTACTTCCTTGGCAAAGTTACGCTTCTCCATGAAGAAGAAATGTGCTTTTTACTTTATATGTTTAAGTGGTGATCATACCACAGGAGACAAAAATCAGTATTAAATAATCAATGTTTCCATAACATATTAAAAAAAAAATTATTTTGAAAACAAAGGTATAGTGGAATAAAGACCTGCTATTAAGAAATATCTTATAGAGGTAAAAACAAGATGTGGAATATCAAACAATAGCAGAATAAGTGTATGATTATCATAGTTTGCTTGGTTATGAAAATTTACTTTCTTGAACCATTACTGATCTGAGATATGTTGTCAGCTAGTAATTGTTTCCCTACAGCTTCAGTAACTAGTGCTGTATGACTTTAAAGGACCATAGACCAAGACAGTTGACAAGTGTTCATTTTAAGTAAAAAATAGATACCTAATTTAAAATAGGTAC
The DNA here is from genome assembly GCA_016647715.1 of Pavo muticus. Taxonomy (NCBI): domain Eukaryota; kingdom Metazoa; phylum Chordata; class Aves; order Galliformes; family Phasianidae; genus Pavo; species Pavo muticus. Next base: position 4,078,169 of record JACDJE010000031.1, read on the forward strand.
TCTGGAAATATTTATTTTTGGCTAAAAAACAGTGCCAAAGGAACAGATAAGAACAAATCTTTTGTTGTTGTTGTTGGGTTGTTTTGTTTGTTTGTTTACTCAGATAATATTCAGGTCAGATTTAAGGTTTACTTGAGAATGTAAAGACTTTCAGTTTCATCTTCCCTGCCTTCCATTTACACATTAAAGCACGATAAGAGGCATCATCTACAGATTGACTTTTTTTTTTTTTTTTTTTTTTAAAGCTTGGGCAGGGATGTTTTTGTGTGTGATAACTTCCAGGTTTAAATTTAGTCTGAGTAGCAGCAAAATTACTAAGATTAGTAACAGCTGTTGTATAAGTTTATTTGGTAGGTTTCCTAGGTTTCAGTGCTTAGCAGACAATAAAACATACTTTCCAATTTCACTATTCAAGTACAATGATGTTTTTCTTACTTCTTCCTTCTTTTCCCCTTAGCTCGTTTGTTCTCTCTCTGCACCCTTCAGCAGCTCATTGTTTAGAAGTTCTGAAAAGAAAAAAAACAAGCCTGATTCTCTTGCCTAACTACTGCATCTAATAGTCTTTTTCCAGCTCAGGCTTTTCTCTTTTGGTATCTTCATTTTTTTAATTTTTTTTTTATTATTATGGAATTCCTTGAAAAATAACTAAGGATTATGTACTGCCCCTGAATTTACTAGGTGTAATTCTAGCTATTCAGAGAGAGAAATCTGAAGTTAATAAAAACAGCCCACCCTCATCTGAAAAATTAACCAGGGAGAAAAAAAATCAGAGTTAGAATCTGCCCTGTTGCGTAAGGGATACTATAGAAGTTATTCAAATTTATCCAAGAGCAAAATTTCATCTTTTTCAGTCCAGCTTTAAAGGACAAATAGAGAATTAAGGACCAGGACAGGACATTCCTATCTTACATTATGCCCTCAGTGTAAGTAAATGAATTCTGTTTTAAGTTGACTGCTAAAAGCACAAGAGGACTTCAGGAACTTATTGGGAATATTGGCAGAGTCAGATTGATCCCAGCTACTCGGGTCAGAATACAGAAATACAGAACCAGACAAGCGAAGATCAATACTGTTAATAGATACAAAAAAAAAATGTTATGTGAAAAAAGGTGCTGTCCTTAATAATTTTCATAACATTTTGCTTTGTTAAAAGCATTTTTGGCATTTACAACTATTGACTGCTCTTCGTAAAATTTGTTTGTTACAACTGCACGCTATTAAAATAAATGATGTACTCAAAGGCTTCTTATTGAGTGCTGTAACTGAAATATGTTTAATACTGTTTTAATACTGTGAGTAGTGATGAATCAGAAATTATAATTATTCTTATTAAATAACCACTAAGTTTTCCATCCTTCTTACCTAAAAAATAAGAATAATTTGCATCTTACTTAGATTTTAAGAGAATCACAGAATCATTTAGGTTGGAAGGGACCACTGCAGATTATCTAGTCCAAGCACCTGCTCCTAGAGAACTCAAGCAAGGTCACCAGAGCAAGTTGTTCAGGAGCATGTTCAGCTGGGTATGACTATCTCCACAGATGAGACTGAGATTCTACAATTTCTCTGTCTGTCTTCCAATGTTTGGCCAGCCTCATAATAAAAAAAAAGTGTTTTCTTGAGCTCAGATGGAATTTCTTACTTTCTATTTCTAGCCATTGCCTCTTGTCCTGTCTCTGGTAAATGCCAAGGTTAGTCTTGCTCCCTTGCCTTCATTCCTTCCCATCAGATAATATATATGGTGATAAGATCACTGTACTGAGCTTCCTCTTCTCCAGGCTGAACAGTCCCAGCTCTCTCAATCTTTTGCCACTTCAGATCCTTAATTATCTTTGTGGTCCTATCTTTGACTACTTCAGTAGCTCCATATTGCTCTTGCACCAGACAACTCAGAACTGGATGCAGTACTCCAGATGCAGACTCACCAGTAATGAGGAAAGATGCTGGCACTGTCTGTCTAATGCAAGCCAGGAAACTGTTGGACTTTTTCTACAATGGAATATTGCTGGTCCACAGCCAACTTGTTGTCCAACAAGACTCACAGATCCTTCTTGGCACAGCAAGGCTGTTTTCCAGTCCCCATTGTTTACTAGTAGCAGGAGTTATTTCTACCTGGATGGAGGACTTTGCATTTCCCACTGAAGAACTTTATTAGATTTCTTTTTCTCTACTCATTTCTCTCATTCATCATGGCCATTCAGGGATAAATTAAGAGTGGCCAGGAAACTGGAATGACATCAGCCAATTCCCTCAGCACTCATGCATGCAACCTGGAAGATACCAATGTCTTATGTACATTCAGGTTTTCTAAATGCTCCCCAATGTAGTCCTCATCCACTGAGGGCAAGTCGTCCTCATTCCAGATTTTCTGCCTTGACTGACCTGACATAAAGGTGCCCCACACATTGGGGAGGCCTATCTGCTTAGCGGGGAGTTGAAAGAACCCTGATGAGCTCAGTGGATCTTCATTGATGAGGTTCTTTTTGTAGAGCAAAATACTGTCATAATGAACTGATGTTCCAGGAAATAATGGAGTCAGCAACAACTGTCCAATGTCCACTTACGTATCTACAGCAAAAAGGTACAAAAATTTATTCACCATCGAAAAACTTATCTGCAAGAGCTTCTCCTCATGAAGTCTCATGGACAATGCAAGTTGTAATAAAGAAAATTATGGAAACTGAACACTCTATGTCCTTGTTTATTACAGAATCTTACAACCCTACAACTGCTACTTTCAGACACCCACAAGCTGAGTAACCCTTATTGGGTTGAGACCCTGGCACCTATGTTATCAGTAACTCGAGATTTCTGTAGGTTGGTCTTAATAATAATTAGTAAGGGAAAGAAGAAACTGAATTCCCCTACATTCTCTATGTCATTTGTCACAAGCTCCACTTTCGCATTCAGTAGCAGACCCACACTTCCTTAGTATTTCTTTTGCTGTTTATGTCCTTTCTTTCTGACCTTCACATCCCTTTCAAGATTCAGTTCCAGCTGGGCATTGACATCCCCTCACAATTGTACAACAGCCCTATACTACTCCTGTTTCACCTGCCTCTGCTTTTGCCTTTTGAACACTTGCTTTTAATGTTTGAGTTCAGTTGAAAGGTTCTTGTTTATTCATGCAGGCTTCCTGCTGCTTTTACTTGATTCCCTACTTGTCAGGATGAACCTTTTTTGAGCTCAGAGGAGGTAATTCTTGATTCTCAGTCACCTCTTTGAGCCCCTCTTGCCTCCAGGACCTTACCATATGAGATTATTCCAAGATCTCTGAATGAATCAAAGTCTGCTCCCCTGAAATCCAAGTGGTAGTTTTGTCCTCCTCTCTCTCCTTTTTGGATCCTGAGCTCTCCCAGCTCCAGGTCTCTGTAAATGAGGCAGCTTCTCCTTCACTTCTTTGATTAGTTCTTTCTAATTTTACTAGCATCAAGTCCAGCAGAACACCTCTGCTTCCTGCTGTACAGTTTCCTGTTCCAGGAAGTTGTCCTGAAAACACTCTAAAAATCTCTCAAATTGCATGAACCCTGCTGTATTATCCATTTTAAAAAATGTAATGGTCGTTAAAAGCTCCCATGAGAACTAGGGCCTGTGAACATGAGGTTTCTTCCACTTGTTTGAAGAAGGCCTAATTCTTCCTGCTCAAGAAGTCTGCTGCAGATACAAGAGCTCCTGTGTGTCTGACCACTAGCCTTCACCCATAAGCTCTTGGCTCATTCCTGAGCCATCCTAAGGCAAATGTTCATGCATTCCAGCTGCTCCACACAAAGGTCAACTCCTCCTCCAAACATCCTCAGCCTTTCCTTCCTAAAAGAGCCTATATTCCCATATCATTTCAGTATTATAGTCATGTGCAACATTCCACATCTTTGTTCAGTCTCAATGTAGTTGTAATGGAAGAACTATAAAGAAAAGGAAGGTTGGAGGGGACTGGTTGCTTTAATAACAAGAAAGAAAAACAACCTTGGCTTGAGGCAATCTTTTGCTTGTTTATACGATCGAAATAAGATTTCAAAAATGGAAACAGCTAGTGCCTGTTTTGTATTAGTATGACAGGTTTAAGATGTAGGGAGTGCAAGACTTTGGCTTGGAACTGACTGGCTGATTAAATTTGATAGCCCTGTAATAGAATTTTATAAGACTTTGCAGAGGTGCATAGCACAGAAATGTGATGGCATGCTGAATAAGCCCTTTTTTTTTTTTATACCAATTGTGTTTCAAACGAGGCCATGAAATGCATTCCTTGACTAAAAGACTTATTATATTTAATTTATGTCAAGGGATAAGCACATGGGAAATAACAAACTTTTCACTTATTTGAACTACATTAACTAGTAAAATGTGCACTTTGCAGACTGTACAGATGTTTGTATCTTATCTTTTGAAAATTGATCACAAGAGATATATTTGATCCACTTCCTGCTTTATTTTTTGTTATCAGCAGTATTTTTACTACAGTAAGAAAAAAATCAAATTCACTTTTACCAATTGAAGTTCATTCAAAACTATTTCAGTTGTAGGGGCAAAAGGAAAAAACTGAGGCTAATCCAATCACTTCTGAAAGTAAAACAAGACATTTACAGAATTAATTTATGTAGGAATAAGAATTTTTTTTTTCTGTTGTAGTTCTAAACTCTCTCCCCCATTCAAAGCAGATTTTACTATATAGAGGACCAGTGAAATAAAACTTTTTTAAAAAACAACAGTGGTTTCAATATATTAATGTGATGAATACAAGGTAATTAGGGCCAATTAAAGATATTCCAAATGACTTTAGTATATACACAAATGCGAAACAAAATGAACAGCCCTGTAATAGAGAAACTGTATTCCCAATAAATGCATGTACGAAACATACATGTGTAGTCACTCCAGTATTTTTCAAAACTAGAAAATTTGATTATTATTAGTGAAACAGTAAGCAAATTGAAATCTTATGTGGATATATTCTTTCTGGACATGTATCTATTTTAGAAAAAACTACATGCATATAAAATTTAACCTTTATCAAAATTATTGATAGGATTAGTGAATTTCAGAGTACAAAATAAAACATCTGAAGGATATACTAGACAGAAATCTGATTGCCTGGGACAGAATCACAGAATGACTAGAGTTGGAAGGAATTTCTGGAAGTCATCTTTCTTAATCCCTCTGCTCATGCAGAGATGCATAGAACAGGCTGCCCAGGACCAGGCTTTTGAAGATTTCTGAGGAGGAGACAACCTGTTCCAGTACTCTGCCATGCACACAGTACAGTACTTACTGATGTTTTGAACTGGAACTCAGGAATTCCAGTTCATGCCCATTGACACTGGGCATCACTGAAAGAGCCTATCTTTGTCCTCTTTGCATCCTCCATCTACGTATTTATAGATATTAATAAGATTCCCTCTGAGCCTGCTGTTCTCCAGGAGGAAATATCCCAGCTCTCTCAGCCTGTCCTCATAGGAATCATAATCATAGAGATGCTTGCATTAGAAAGGATCTTAAAGATCACCCCACATTCATCAGGCTAGTGATTTCGTTACAGGAGCTTATTACATTGGTTGGGTATGACCTCCCCTTGATGAATATATGTGGAACATTCCTGATGATATTCTTCTCCTTAACGTGCCTAGAACATTTTTGTTTGCACACATTACATATAATGTATGCATTATATAAATGTATACATACAAATTTAAATCTCTTAGTGAAATAGTTAATATGTACAAACTATAATACAGTCTTTTGTAAACTTCCACTATGCTGTACATATTGAGCCAAATTGGAAGAAAAGGACAGAACTCTATTCACTACAATGAATAAAATAAGTGGAAGGAATTAGTTAGATAGATTCCCAGAGAATGTAGGGTAAGTAGATATCATACAAAACCAAAATGTTTACCCATTTCTTCTAAAGCAAATTCTCTTTTCATGTACAGAACTTCTTTTGTACTTTTACATCATCATGAGGTTTCCATTTTCTTATTTCATATTTATGTCCCAGAGGGAGAACTTCCGGGAACAGGAAATAGAGCCATCACTTACAAATTACATAAAGAAGCTCAGGGATACTCCTACTCTTATTTCTTTGTGGTAAGAACCAAAGAAAAGACATGCTAGAAAGGCTCGAATAAACACAAAGGACAGGGAAAGCATTTTCTATTACTGAGTTTGAATTTAAATACTTGGGTTACCATTTCTCACTCTCATAGTACTGATAAATAGTGCTGAAGAAAAAGCAGAGGCATTTAATGCCTTTTTAACTTCAATTTTTAATATTAATGATAGATCTTGTTTCCCAGCACTGTGAGTTAGAGCATCATGACTGTGGGAACAGGAACTTTCCATCTGTTGACATAACAATTGTAAGGAACCAGCTGTATCAACTGGTTTATGAACTCATCAGACTCAATGATATTCAAACTAGAGTACCGAAGGAAATAGTGGATATCATAGCAGGATCCCTCTGAATTATATACTAAAGCTCTTGGGAGTTTGGGAATGTCCTTGCTGACTAAAATCTAACCAATGTTATACTAATTTACAAGTCAGGCAAAAAAGAAGACTATGGAAGTTATAAATATATTAGTTTAACTTCAGTACTTACAACAATTATGGAAATTATTCTGGGTACCATTGAAAGGCACATAATAGTTAATCCAGTCATCACACCCAGGTAAATAGGAGTTTATGAAAGGAAAATCCCATCTCACTACTTTGATATTTTTCTATTGCAAGATTGAAGGGAAGGTGGTAGATGTACTTTTTCTGGATTCACAAGGCTTTTGGTACTATCCTTCACAGTATCCTTCTAGAGAAGCTGTGCAGCTATGAAATGAACAGATACACACAATACTGAGTGATGAACTGGCTGAATGATACGGTTCAAAGTCTCATTGTGAATGAGGTTATATCTACCTTGTGGTGAGTTACTAGTTGTCCCCTACAATTCAGTTCTAGGGCCAGTTCTGTGCAACATTTTTGTCAATAATCTGGATGCAGCTATTGTACGTATCAGTAAATTAGCTGACAGCACTAAACTGGGAGGTGTTGTTGAGGGACAAGAGGTTCTGCAGACTGATCTAGTATGGAACACTGAGGCATCAGCAATGACATGAAATTCAACAAGAACAAATACTGATCAACATTAGGCTCAACATTACCAGTTATCAGTGTATCCTGGCAGTAAAGATAAACTGCATTTTGTGGTGCACTAAACACAGCATAGCCAACGTGTCAAAAGAGGTGATACCCTGACTATATTTAGCATTATTGCAGCCTTACCTGGAGTATTGTATGCAGTTACGGATTTGATAATTTGAAAAGAACATTAAGATACTTGAAAGATAGCAACAAAGCTGGAAGGCATATCCTTCAAGGAGCAGTTATGAAAGAATAACATATTTGTTAAGCTAAGGGAAAAGAAGTTTGAAGGTAAACTCATTGCTCCACAGCAGAAACAGATGTAATTATCTAGTGTCAGAATGCATGGTCAGAACTAAAAGCTGCGCCAGGGAAGGTTCAGACTGTTTTACACTAGGAAAAACTTTTTTACCTGAAGAGCTGTTAAGACACAGGAACAGGCTTCTTAGACTGGTAGTCGATGCCCTATGCTTGTTCATAATTAGGAGGAGATCAGATAACACTCTTGATGGTGTGCTTTAACTTCCAGCCAGCCCTAAAATAGTCTGATAGTTAGACTTGATGATTGTAGAGAAAGGTGATAGCAGATACAAGCATTTTAAAACAGCTTAGAATCATCAAGTTAAGACAGAGATCATGAATCTCCAAGTAAAGATGCTTCCCTTGTGGCTGCCAGCCCTTAAATAATGTTAGGGAGGGGTGGCCCCCAAGGTCCTCTCCTTCCAGTTGCACAGGTGAATTGTTTACACCTGTGCTCCCAGGGATGGCTACACTTTTTCAACAGCTCAGTCCCTGGTTCAGGCCATAACTTAACAGTTCCCATACAGTGATCTATAAGAGCTGCCCTTAAAGTAATATTATTTACTTTATTAGGTTGGCCTTCTAAGTCAGGCAGATGTTTTTAGTATGGCAGTAGAAGCTGACCCTTCCTGCCAATATTTTGTTACATTGTGTTGATATGTGACAGATGGCAGGAGACAGGCAATCTGACAAAATGGCATCTGATGTGGAAGCAGGTATGAAACGGTGGAGTTGAATGACTCCATGCGGAAAAAATTGTACCTGTTGGTACTCATCATTACTTGTTGATGAGTGTTTTTGGAGACAGAACAGTGGATGTGAGCACAGTGGAAGCTGGAATGCACGGGCAAATTTTTCCTAGCAACAATGCCATCATAGCTGCTATGAAACAGTGGTTCATCTCCACTGGTACAGATTTTTACAAGCGTGGCTAATGGTGGTGACTATGTTTGTAGCTGATAATTTGCTCTATAAACAGTGTTATTGTGCTCTTTGTATCTGTTGTAATTTACATGGAAATAAATAGGAGGCCTTATTTTCAGAGCAACCTGTGTATATAAGTCTCTTCCAACTGAAAATGCTCAATTCTGTTCCAAGTATGTTTTAGAATGAAAGGATTTTTTTTTTCAACATTGTTTTTCAGCCTTGAGTAGTGTAGTGTCACACTACACATATACAGGAGTTTGACACAAAGCTAAGGACAGAAAAGTTAGAGATATTCATGCAGTAATCTGGAAAAAAAAAATAAATCAAAGTCACAAATAGAGACACTGAATACCAAGATCAGGATAAAAATCTGAATCCCCAGCAGATTAAAGGATCATGCTGTCTCTTTTCCTGCCAATAATTAACAACTTTGAGTTTCAACAGCCTGCCGATCGTTTCCTGTAAAATTATATTTCCTCTTCCCTGGAGACTTGTAACTGTTGAACAGTGATGTAAGTACAGAAAATTTTACTCTGAGTATTTGGCCTTCCTTGGTACACATAAGCCATATTTGTCAGAGCTTTTTAAGTCTTGTTGGCACGTTGTGGTGAGTTAACCTTGGCCAACTGCCTACCCAGCTGCTCTCTCACTCCTACTCCTCAACAGAAGTGGGGAAAATGTAAGAAGGGAATATTACTCACCATCATGTGCAAAACAGACTTGACCAGGGGGAAAATTAATTTAATTGATTGCTAATTAAAATAGAACTGGAGGGTTACAAATAAAGACATACTAAAACAGCACTCTATGCCTGCCCCCTGTTAATGTCAAGTTCTACTTCACTTCTTCATTCCCAGATTATCTATGTCCTCCCCACAATATGAGCAGCATGGGGGGTTGGGGATGTGATAATATCCTCTCTGCCACTTCCTTCTTTTCACACTTTTCCCATCTCCAGTGTGATCCTGCCAACAGACTGCAGTCCCTCAGGATAAGCTTTTTGCAGAGTGGGCTGTCCATTAAACTCTGTTTTTGACAGAAAATATGTACCTGCTTCAGTGTGGGGTTGCAGTGTGGATAACTGCTACACATGGCCCTCTCCATGAGTTTCAGGGAAATACTTGGTCCACCATGGTGTCCTGTATGAATGATCGGGGAACGTGTTCCTTTCTATGAAGCACATCCTCCCTCTCCTTCTCTGACCCTTTGTGTTTTCCTTGTCATTTCTAATGCTTCTTTTGCACTCTGCCCTCAAATGCTTTTGCCTTTCTTAAAAAATATATTTTCCCAGAGGTGCCATCAGCTTGGCTGGCAGGCTCCATCTTGTCCTCTAGTGTGCTTGTTTTCAAGCTGGCTGGAACCAACTGGAACCTTCTGTGACTATCACAGAGCATACCTTGGCCTGTCCTCAGAGATACTGTCTCTGCAACCCCCCTGTTGCTATAAGCTAGCCACAGGCACTCAATATACACATGCACAAAACTGTTGCTAGAAAGACTTTAAAGACAGTAAAACTGAAAGCTTCTGAGTTTGATATGGCCGTATTATTTAAACAGTCTGTAAGAGTAGGACATCAATCTACAGTAGTGAGCCTGAGCCTCCTACTGTGTCCGTCACAAAGATTAACACAAACCTGTGACTGTTGAGCTGTAGGGGTAAGAAGTACAAACATAATTCCCCTCTGTGTCCTTGGCTATAGATCTTGGCATTTTTTAGTTTCATTGCCTAATGATCTGTGTGGGTTTAAGAAGACTTTGGCTGTTATATGGGTCAGAACTCTAAGTGAGTTATTCAGGCCATCTGAAAACATCTGTCAGTAACTCTGCTGAATGTGTAGCTCTCATGTAGTCAAAATTACCACATATTTCTCGACGGTGTAGTGGTGTGGTGTGTGGGGGACCTATTTAAACTGTTGTAGAGTATCACTTGCTATGCCTCTATGCATTTTTCTACCTTTCTCCTGCAAAATTTATTTCAATGCTACCTTGCACCAAACTTCAGGATTCTCAAATAATAATTCCCTGCCTCGCTCTGTACCCCCATTATATCCTCTCCCCATGGTTCTGGAGGCTTCAGAGAGGATAGCATTCATAGAGACAGTGCTGAGTCCCGCTGGAAAGTGGTAGCTCTCCTTTTTCCAGAACCTGAAGGTCACAACTGCATATTACAAGAGTTCATATTCTCAACCTGTCACTGATATATTGCTATTGCTTTCCTGAACTTGCAGCTAGAGTGATAGTGGACTATAATTCCATATCAGAGGGGATACAGAAGGAAAATAAGGAGAAAAAAGTAAAAATATAAAAGAAATTTTATTTTAAAGTTTTTCTAAATGTTCCATTACATTCTCATATGTTCCATTCATTTTTAGATCATTTATGATAAGTCTAGATCTTCATGGAGATTTCATTAGAAGAGGGCAGAGTAAGAGGGGGAAGAAAACATTGGAAAAATAATATTTTTTTCCAAAATAAATTACTATGTTAATGACATTCATTTTAGCAAAGAAGTAAGCAAATATACAATAAATATTTCAAAAAACAATTGAAAGTTTTGTTTTCTGATGTTCCAGTAAAAAAATGAAAATCCCAGAATTTGCTTTGAAATCAAATTGCCAACCACCTAGGCAATATTATCAGTTGCATTTGGGGGTTTTGTTATCTATTGCAATGACAGCTTGATGATAAATTACTTCAGAGATGAAACTTAAATAGAACATAATATTTAGCATGGTTTCATGCCATGTAGAATGTACAACAGTTGTTTTCACTGTATATGAGCTTTGCTCACAAATATCAGCTCCAGTAGGCTATTGAAATTCTTCTTTTTGAGCGAACTGGTCTAGTAGGAGGTGTCCCTGTCTATGGCAGGGGGATTGGAACTAGATGATCTTCAGGTTCCTCCAGTCCAAACCATTCTATGATTCCATGATTCATTCTGTCTTTCCTTTCCTTTTCCTTCTTTCCTCTTTTTTTTTTTTTTTTTTCTTTTCATTTCTTTCTCTTAAAACTTCTGGATGCAAATCCTGCATAGATGTAAAGTGAGTTCCTCAAATCAATCTAAATCAAATTCTGAATAGAAGCCAAATAAACATAAACAAAAATAATGAAAACATGCAATTACGGCCTTACAAATTTCATCTCTGGATCTTCTAGACAAGCTAGTTTCTTTTGATTCATCTATGATTGCTGAGGTTACTTTTTTTCCTTGTTAACAGAGAAATCACTACCATAATATTGTAACACTCTGCAAAATCTTCCTTAATCTCATTTTTCTCTTGCACTAAGAACAGACAGCTCAAAAATCAGCACCAAGCTTGGCACCACACACCAAAGAGAAAGTACTTGCTGAGTCAGGAAAGATATTGCCAGTTGAGATTTCTACCAGCTGAAAAACAGTGGAGCTGCCATTGCATAGTCCACTTTGGGCAAAAACAGTTTATTGATAACTAGAGTACTTTTACTGCTATATTTCACATAAATTCTGAGTAAAGCATTACATGAGAATCTGTAGTTCTAGTTAAGAATGCCCAAGAATGTGTTGCGTATATATATAAACATACAATATTTATGCAAATATATAATAAATTTTAAATAAAAATAATAAAATAATTATAGATCAATAAGCTATGTATAAATATATTACATATTTGTGGTACATATGTATATTATCAATATTTATGAATACTACATATTCATATATGCACTTCTAGAGAAAATAAAAACATTTTCTGAAAGATATGGACTTTTTAAGCACTTTCTGGAGATTGGCACGTTGGATTTGCAGTGACTAAAAGTCAGTTCTGTTCCTCAGATGTATTTTAATCTCTTTTATTTATATATCCTTAGCTAAGAAGCTCTGCTGTTCTATATTTTTTCGTCCTCTTTCACCAATGGATCTCATGGGGAATCTGCTGAGATGACTGCTGTATTTTTTTTTTTTTTTAATTGGACGCATTCAGGTTAGTGACTGTTATTTTGTTTGTAATAGGTTTTTCTTGTGAATAAAAAGATGAGACTATTGTTAACATTTCTCATTAATGTCCTTCTCTCACTTCTATTTTACAAGAAATTCTACTTTTAAAACTCTAAGATCTGATAGAAAATGAGAACTTACCTTTATAATTACCATATATTTAATTTCTCCTCTTTTATTCAGACATAAATGACCTTGTGAAAAGAAAATTGGCTTCCATTATTCAGCTCTCTATATACACTGAAGAAAAAATAAAAATAAAAACATTTTTTCCCTGTATATGTATGCCTATAACACATCCAGATCTTGAATGCCTAACACAATTCTGGTTGCCTCATCTCCCAAGGGTACCATAGACCTATGTCCCAAGGTCACTCAAGGATAGAGAGATAATGGAACTGCAAAAGCCAAAGAGAAGAGCAAAGCAGATTACTGGAAGTGTAGAATAAGTGAAGATTAATTGGAGATTAAATGGGGTAGCCTGAAAAAAACAGATAAGCATAAAGGGAAGTGTGATTCTGGTCTGCAAAATCAGGTTACAAAAAATCTGAATTAGAAATAATCCGTATTTCTTAAAATGCAAGAATCAGCAGACATCTTGAGAAATTTGCAGGAAGAAATTTTAAAGGGAGCATTTCTTCACATGACACGTGCTTTACATGTTTTGAGTGTTGCGAGTTTCAAATATATAAATGAATTTTAAAGTATATTAATGTAAAAAATATGGGAACTTAGACAGAAGATCAGACTGAACTCGTGTAAACCTGAAATTAAAATTTGTTTGCTTCATGGGCACATCCAGTATTATATGTTCAAAAGAGCAATGATATTTAGGAAAATTGATGAAATAGGTAAAAAAAAATGAAGAGAACTGTTGTTTTGAGTTTGTTCTGCAACGCATAAACTGTACTGACTGCTCCAAAAGTAATTCCTCTTATGTTTTTATGTTAACCCACAATCTGAGAGGTTTTTGCTGGAGTCGTTGCAGAAAAGATTGAATCTTCCTGTCAATATTCCATTACATTTTATTGCCATGTGACAAATGACAGCAGAGGGGCAGTTTGAAAAAATGATGCCTGACATGGAAGTACGTATAAAGCAAAGATGTGCAATTGAATTCCTTCATGAAGAAAGAAATGTGCCCATTGACATTTATTGATGCTTGCTGAACATTTTTGGATATCAAACAGTAGATGTCAGTGCAGTGAGGCAGTGGATGGTAGGTTTCAACAGAAGCAACAGTGATGTGAAAAACAAGCCAGATTCCACATGGCCATGCAGATTTTTACCAGCATGGCATGTGGCTCCTGTTCAGTGCTGATGAAAATGCATGCCTATTATTAGTGACTACATTGAAAAGTAAAGCTTTGTAGCTGATAATTTGCTCTATCAAATAGTGTAATTGCGTTTTTTGCATCTGTTACAGTTTCCATGGAAACAAGTAGGAAGCATTAATTTTTGAGCATTCTATGTTAAATGTTTACCAACCACTGGTGTATCTCTTGGAGAATAAGACTTTCTGACAGGAAAGGAGTAGGAATTTCTTCTGACCAGTGGCAGAGTCAAGATAATTTGCCTGGTGAATGTGTGCTCTGATACATAGCTGCTGTAGGCTCTATGTAAGCAGGGAGCGTAGACCAGAGGACCTCCAAAGGTCCCTTCCAACCCAAACCATTCTGTGCTTTTGTAGTCCTATGATACTATAGCTTTATTTGTTCTAGGCTGAACACATAGGAATTCCAAACAGTAGCAGTGCTATTATTTGTCACTTCCAGTCAAGATAGTTGCAGGAAAAACATTTTAGTTTGTTGTTGGTCTTCCTGCATCCTCAGCTGGCGTTGGAGTGAAGACTCCCTCTGAGACAGACCTTGGTATGACATAAGCTCTTTACACTTCTCTCTAGGCCTACATATGTAAACACTTTTTCACTACCTTCTAATTCAAATATAAATATATTAACTAAAAGCATCTATGTTCAAAATTTAATGTTAGACTGCAGGAGAGGAATACTGAAGCTTCACAAGTCTAACAGAAATCCTAACTACCCTCATGTCAGTACCTGCCAATGTTTAGTTAAGACAAATGTCTATGTCCTAATTAGAAGACTGTAGGTGGCCTAGAACTCATACCTGGGTGACTAGGAATCTACCACAGCTGCTTTCTCTTTGGAGTGTCTAACACAACCAGGTTCAACAGTCTTTTCAGTCCTAACTGGCAGATGGGTGTTTTTCATCACCAGAACTACCATTTCTTTGTTGTGCTTTTTTTTTTTTTCCAGATCTCTGTATATTAAGCAAATAAAAAGCATCTCTTATCATCCAGAAGTGACAAGTAGTCTTATCTTGAAGATCTTAAATGAGAATTGTTTCAGAATCTATTGGAATTATATTGCTAAACAATCCAAATTACTGAGTCAGATTAAGAGCATGACAAATTACCAATGTTTGAGGCTGACTGCTAGAGAAAGGATGTCTGCTTAAGTAAAGTTGATGCATGTTATGGAATAAAAGCTATTATATATAATGTTTACACCTGTGAACATTAGATCATTCTGCACTCAGAAGTCTTATCACAGCTATCATTGAACACACTTTGAACACAACCAGATAGAACCATTCCAGCACCAAGAAAAAAAGAAAGCATTAATCTAATTTTTATGTAAAACCACAGAAGTATGATGAACAGGCTGACATATATTATTATCTTGTTAATGCTCCCACTACATTAATTCTAACTGGAGGAAGATCCTGACCTCAGTAAAGTCCATGGAAGTATTGTCACTGAAATGGATACAGGGATCTACTCAGTCTGTGTTCAGAAAAATTGGCAATCTCAGAAGACAGGGAAGGTACTCTGAAGCAAGAAGGTGATACTTGGCATCAATGGCAGCAGAGTAAAACTGATGAATAGGTCAGCTGGGGGTCCTGGTAGATGAAGAACTTATCATGAGCCAGTAGTGTGTGATTGCTGCCCAGAAAGCCAATGATATCCTGGGTTCCATCAGAATAGGGGTGTCCAGGAAGCAGGGTAAGGGAGACCATTGTCCCCTTCTGCTCTGCCCTGGTGAGGCCCCAGTTGGAGTATTGCAACCAACTCTGGGGCCCCCAGAACAGGAAAGATGTGGAGCTTTTGGAGAGGGTTCAGAGGAGAACCACAAAGATTATCAAAGGTCTGGAGCATCTCTCCTATGAAGACAGATTGAAGGAACTGGGCTTGTTCAGCCTGGAAAAGAGAAGGCTGTGAGGAGACCTCATTGCGGGTTTCCAATATTTAAAGGGAAGTAATTAACGTGAGGGAAATCAACTTTTTACAAGGATGGATAGCTATATATTAAACTAAAAGAGAAGATTTAGATTAGATATCAGAGGGTGGTGAGGTGCTGGAACAGGTTGCCCAGAGAGACTGTATATGCCCTGTCCCTGGAAGTGTTAAAGGCCAGGTCAGACGGGGCCCTTGCCAATCTGATCTGGTACTTGATCTAGTATTGGTAACCCCACCTGCGGCAGGGGAATGGGAACTTAATGGTACTTGAGGTCCCTTCCAACCCAAGGCATTCTATGATTCTGATGATTCAGCTGCACTCACTCAGGATAAGCAAAGGGGACAATGGGCTGCTTTGTAATGTTATCATATTTTAAAAATGAAATTCATTTCCTGGAAGGAACCATCAGTTAAATGTTAATATCAGTAAGAGAATTTTTCCTAACTAATAGTATCAGCACAAGGATATTAATCACAGTTCTTTGCCTATGAAATGGACAAAAAACTAGAAAAAGAGAAAAAGAAGGAGCAAAAAGCTATGCCAAGGAGAACATTTTTCAGGGCAAAAGGAAGTCTGAAAATATGATGGAAAATTTGGAACCGGGAACTTAAATAAGCATTGCAGCATCACCAGTAAAGATAAAAAAATCTCCATTTACCAGTAGAGTTATGAAGGCACTAGGCTGATTATATAAACCTACATACATGTATTTAGATTTTTGTTCTTGGATTAACTTTCTGGTATATCCTCCAAATGCTTTCAGTGTTTAACCTATTAAGTTTCTGTGAGTGTATTGCTATTTTCTCTTTCATATAGTGATTATCAAGTAATAAGAAGCAGAGCTTACTGCTATATAGATAGGCTACTCTGAAAGTAGTGCCTCCTATTTATTTCCATGGAAACCATAACAGATACAAAGAGCATAATAACACTACTTTATAGAGCAAATTCTTAGCTACAAAACACTGCTGTTTGCAGCATCATCATGACCATTAGCTGTGTATTTTCACCAGAAATGATCAAAAGCCTACGTGCCATGCTCATAAATATCAACACCACTGAAGGTGACCCACTATTGTTGTCATCACTGCTGAAATGCACCACCTACCACCTCACTGTGCTGACATTAGATTTGGAGCAGCCATCATTGTTTGTACCCAAGATTTGACCTTTACTGTCACTTATGTATGCATTTTTTAATGGCTGATTGATTCTTTAGCAGCTTTTTTCCCTCTTAATCCTTTACTAGTTCTTTGATTTTTTTTCTTTTTAATAATTAATAGTGTGTTTGCATTTATGTTGTCATTTTCAGGCTGTGTTCTAATAAAAATGTGCAAAGCCTATATGTCTATGATTATTTTTATACTTACAACTACTATTGTGCAATGTCAGTAAATATGTCTGAGANCACTTTTTATATTTATTTACATTTTTGACTGTCCTGTTCTGAGACTTTCTAAGACCTGATTCTGGCTTTCATTCAACAGCATCCCTAGTCTCTTTGTGACCTTGATTCTGTAACGCCTTCATAAACATTTTGCTGTCTGTGATTTAGAATTTCCACATATTCGTCGTTATCCTTGTATTCAGACATCGTTTGCAAGATCTCAGATACTTTATCCTTTAATACAAAGAAACTTATCACTTTCTTATTTAATCATATTCCTATCCATCTATTCATCTATCATTTGTGTCATGATTTCCTTGTGTTATTGTTTTGGTGGGCAGGTTCATAGTAAATGAACTCTATTCCAAACAGTTCCTTTCTCTAACATGTACTTCTGTGCATATAACATCTTTTTTTTTTTTTTTTCCCCCAAAAAAAAATAACGAATAAACAAAAACAAATAAATAAATTTAATGATAGGCACCCAAATTAAAAAAATTCAATTACTATAAAAACATAGGATTCTACTAGTAGTTCTGCTCCAAAATTCTTTTTACACTGCAGGATAGATAACAAGTCTGGCATGCATGCAGTGCTTGGCATTGGTTATTACTTCAGCTCCTGAATCTTAGTTAATGCCTCTCAACTGAATGATTAATGACACTAAGCCTGTTCCACTGTGAAGCTTGAACTATTTATGATTTATTCCTGTTACACCAACTCAATCTTAATTTTATGTCTACTTTGATATCATAATATCTACAGCTCAGAGTGTACAAACACGCAAATTTAACTGGGAAAGCTAACTCTTCCACATAGGAGAACATCATGGACATGAACAGAAGAGATAAAGAGAGGCATGAGGTGCTGGCAGTATATGCATGGGAAGGTAAGACCTCAGCAGAAATCTTTTTGTAACTCACAGAATAGCCAAATTTGGAAGGGATCTCTGGAAGTCATCTAATCCAATGCCCCTGCACAAGCAGGGACACCTACAGCAGATTGCCCAGGACCGTGTCCAGACTTTTAAAGATCTTCAAGGAGGGAGACTTCACTACCTCCCTGGGAAACCTATTCCAGTTCTCAGTCACTTGCACAGTAAATAAGTGTTTCTTGATGTTGAGATGGAGCCTTGTGCTCCAGTTTCTACCAACTGCCTTTTGTCCTGTCACTGAGACCCTTTTTAAGGAAACAGAATTATTGGTCTTCATCCCTTCAGGTGCTTAGATAAATTGATAAGATCTCTTCTGAGCCTCCTCTTCTCCAATCTAAACAATCTCAACTCTCTCATTCTCTTCTTGTAGGAGTGGTTCTCCAGCCCCTCAACAATCTTGGTGGCTTTTCACTACACTTGAACTCTTAAATATGTTGATGGAATGGGGTCTAGCACTGGACACAATACTACAGTGCTGAGTAGAGGTGAAGGATCACCTCTCCTGACTTTCTAGCTAATGTAGCCCAGCATACCAGCTGGGCCTTCTTAGGGGAAAGGGCACTTTGCTGTCTCCTGTCCACCAGAACTCCTAGTCTTCTGGAAAGCTGCATTCCAGCTGCATAGCCCTCAGCATATCTATCTCCATCAGGAAAGGAATAGAACGTAAGTAGCTGTCCCTAAAGGACAGTCATGAGCAAGTCAAAAGCCTATGGGTAACAGTTAGAGACCAAGGCAGAAAAGGAAGCTTTGTCATCGGTGTCTACTACAGGCCAGCTGATCAAGTGGTGCCTGTCGATGAGGCCTTCTACCTCCAGCTACAGGAGGCATTGCAGTCACAAGTGCTTGTCCTGCTGGGGAATTTCAACCACCCAGACATCTGCTGAAAAAGTAGCATGGCAAGCTGTAGGCAGTCCAGAAGACTCCTGGAATGCATTGAGGGTAAATTCCTGAGTCAAGTAATTGAAGGACCCACGAGGGAGGATGGGATACTGGACCTGTTGCTCACCAGTGCAAATGAACAGATTAGTGACAACAGGACTGGAGGTTGTCTGGGCTGTAATCACCATACTATGCTTGAGTTCACACTCCAGAGGGATATGAGACAGGCAG
The DNA here is from genome assembly GCA_016647715.1 of Pavo muticus. NCBI lineage: Eukaryota > Metazoa > Chordata > Aves > Galliformes > Phasianidae > Pavo > Pavo muticus. Next base: position 4,097,195 of record JACDJE010000031.1, read on the forward strand.
AGAGTAAAATTAAGGTGTTAAATTTTAGGAAAGCTAACTTTGAACTCTTCGGGAACTTAGTCAACAGAATACCCTGGGAACGTGTCCTCATGGCTAAGGGTGTGGAGCAGAGCAGGCAGATCTTTAAGGAGGCTTTTCTCAGCACCTAAGCACTCTCCATTGCTGGTTCAGCAAATCAGGATAGGAAGGAAAGAGACTAGCATGGCTAAACAGTGACCTGCTGCTCAAACTGAAGAGCAAGAAGAAAATGCACAGGCATTGGAAACAGGGACAGGTACTGTGAGAAGAGTATAAGGAAGCTGCTAGACTCTGCAGGGATGGGGTCTGGAAAGCCAAGGCCCAGCTTGAGCTGAACTTGGCAAGGGATGCCAAGAAGAACAAGAAAGGCTTCTACAGGTACCTCAACAAGAAGAGAAAAGACCAGGAGGGCGTACCTCCCTTAGTGAGTGACAAAGGCAAGCTGGTAACAACAGACGAGGAGAAGGCTGAGGTACTTAATGATATTTTTTCTTGGACTTCTCTGATAAATGCTCACAACACAGCCCTCATATGTTTGGTTTGGTAGGAGGGGATAGGGGAAGCAATGTCCCTCCCTCTGTAAGTGAAGATTAAGTTCATGACTACCTGAGAAACCTGAACGTCCACAGGTCTATGGGTCCTGATGAGATACATCCCAGAGTCCTGAGGGAATTAGCTGATGTAGTCGACAAACCATTCTCAATGATATTTGAAAAGTCATGGCAATCAGGTGAAGTTCCTGGTGACTGGAAAAAAGGCAACACCACACCCATTTTTAAAAGGGTATGACTTCAGAAACTACTGACCTGTCAGTGTCTCCTCTGTGCCAGGGAAGATCACAGAGCAGATCCTGTTGGAAGCTATGCTAAGGCACTTGGAATGCAGGGAGGAGATAAGAGAGAACCAGAATGGCTTCACCAAGAGCAAATCCTGCTTGACCAACCTTCTAAGATGGTGTCACTGTATCAATGGACAAGGGAAGAGCCACTGATGCCATCTATCTGGACTTCAGTGAGGCCTTTGACATGGTACCCCACAACATCCTTCTCTCCAAATTGGAAAGGTATGGATTTTTTGGGTGGCCTGTTTGATGGACAAAGAACTGGCTGCAGGATCGAGTCCGGAGAGTGATGGTAGTGGCTCAATGTCTGGATGGAGATCAGTGACCAGTGGTGGCCCACAGGGGTCGCTGCTGGGGCCAATACTTTTTAATATTTTCATCAATGACATTGACAGTGGTGTGGAGTGCACCCTCAGCAAATTTGCTGATGGCACCAAAGTGCGCAGTGTGGTTGATTCACCAGAGGGACAGGATGCCATCCAGAGAGACCTAGACAGTTGAGCAGTGGGCCCAGGTGAACCTCATGAGGTTCAACAAATCCAAATGCAAGGTCTTGCATCTAGGTAGAGGCAACCCCCATTACCAATACAAGTTGGGGGATGAAAAGATTGAGTGCAGCCCTGTTGAAAAATATGTGGTGGTACTGGTGGTTGGGAAACTGGACATGAGCCAGCAATGTGTCCTCGCAACCCAGAAAGCCAGCTGTATCCTGGGCTACATCAAAAGAAGTGTGGCCAACAGGTTAAGGGAGGTGATCCTGCTCCTCTACTCTATGCTGGTGAAGCCTCACCTGGAGTACTACATCCAGGTGTGGAGTACCTGGTACAGGAGAGATACAGACCTGTTGGAGCATGTCCAGAGGAGAGCCACAGAAATGCTCCATGGAATGGAACAACTCCCCTACAAGGCCAGGGAGCTGGGGCTGTTCAGCCTGGAGAAGAGAAGGCTACAAGGTGACCTGATAGTAGCCTCTCAGTATCTAAAGGGGAGCTACAGCAAAAAAGGGGACATACTCTTTGGCAGGGTCTGTGGTGTTACAACAATGGGAAATAGCTTCAAGCACAAAGAGGGGAGATTTAGGTTAGATATAAGGAAAAAATCTTTTGCAGTGAAGGTGGTGAGGCACTGGAACAGGTTGCCCAGAGATGTGGTTGATGCCCCATTCCTGGAGGCTTTCAAGGCAAGGTTTCAAGGCTACCTGATCTAGCTGCAGATATCCATTTTCATTTCAGAGGAATTGGACTAGATGACTTTTGAGTGTTCCTTCCAACTCTGAGGATTCTATGATTCTATATACTGATGTCTGGGATTATTTTTCTCCAGGTTCAGAACTTTGCAATTACTCTTGTTGAACTTTGTGATGTTCTTGACAGTCCATTTATCTTGCCTGTTCAGGTCACTCTTTGTGGCAGCATGACACTCTTTCATATAGGCCAGTCCTCCCACTTTCATTTCATACTCAGAGAATACAACTCAGTGAACATGTACTGGCTAATTTTATTGTTTCACTACTAAAAACTGTTTTCTTCCTTAAAAAGCCTCTACATACTTAGAGATATATTTATAGGTAACTGGAGAGCAATACATCATCTTGTGACTGAAAAGGAAAATATTGGACTTGCATGTGAAGGTTACTCGTAAATTCTGATTTTTAAGGCCATGTTATTGCAACCCTGTCAGTGGTTTGTGAATATAATGATTCTTATGTATTACATCTTTTCCATCAGAATGAGCACATTGGTTGGTAAAATAGAGGCATCTCCAGATATAACATGCAGCCTCAAAACTGCAGTTAAAATTTTGGATTAATTTCTTGGAGGTGTGTGTTATAAAATTTTCTGATACAGAATCAGTTCTTAAAGTGTGCTGAAAAGATTCAAATCTACAAATAAAATTGAGTAAAATTTGATATGATAAAAAGTAACTCATTTTGGTAAAACAAAACCTTGATAATATTATTTTACGTTAATGTCTTTAGTGGCATGTTCATTAATTGTTATCCCATATACAGTTAGAAAATTTAACTGTCTGCTACACACTTCAGGAGAACAGAATTTAAAAAAACTTAAAATTAACTATGGCATACTGTCAGGTAGAAGAGGAGAAGGAATAAAGTAGGAGAAAAAAATGAAGTAGGACAAAAGGATGGAGGATATAATAGCAAGAATAAGATTATTTTTGAAAAGAGAAGAAGCTTACAGATCACTGCCTTTTGATTTATTGCCATACATGATAGAAGAACATGTAGGGTTAACTAAGGTTACGTAGCACTTGAAACCACAATACATCATACTTTACAATTGTAACCATATTTCTGAAACATTAACAATCCACAAATCGAAAGCGTATTGCTTATGAAACTGAAACTGCTTTACAGTTTGGAATAAGAGAAAGTGTATCATTTAAACTGTCATTTGGACTAGCTGTCAACCAGAAAACTCCTTATGTCAGTGGCAGTGTATTGTATCATCCTTTATTGTCTGCAGCCAGGGTGATAAAGTGATGCAGAAAACAGTACTTAGAATATTCTGAATTTCCTGACCAATTTAACTTTAGATGATATTCAAAATGAGATGAGTAGAAATTAATAGTTTTATCGTGAAGATTTGTTCAGAATTTTGCACTTGCTAGCAAATATGCTCATATGTGCAATATGGTCATATCAGTTTTTTAAATTTGCTTAAGACTGCTTGAAGAAAAGAAATATTGCCTGTGTTAGAACATTGTATCACTGTCCACTTAATTACCAGAAGTTGAAAAATGAAGAAGATACACCAAGACAGACAGGAAAGAAAGAAACTGGTAATGCCAGTATTAATGTAAGTACTGCAGTTTGGTCTTTAGGATGTCACAGAAATTTCACTGCATAAAAATTACAATGGCAATGAAATTTCTAGTGATATTAATGAACAGTGCTACATTCACAGAACTTTTCATTGAAATATCAATGTAAGATCACATTATTCTGAATCTTATTTCACTGTTAACTTAATCTTTGTTGACCTGAATTATGGAAGACTAAGAAATGGATCTTTCTAAAAAAGATATATCAATACTGTGAAGAAATTACTCCAGAATTCTACATTTAGAAAGACAAGTTATGTAAAAAAATTGAAATAGGTTATTTATCTTTCAGATGCATTTTGTATCTTTGTGTTTTGAGAAATATTTTCACTAACATTTGTAATAAAAATGAAACTTTTTCTATATATTTTATTTCATTGTTTTTTCATATGTTTCTTCCAAATGCAGAATCTGCAGGTAGCTTTGTAAATTCATATACATTTCTTACTTAATGTACTTGATGTATGTCACTCTTAGATTATTAAATCTTTAAATTAAATCTGCTTCCGTTCTTACAGTTTTACTTCATTGTAACATATGTAGTATAAATTCTATCTTCAAGGAAATATAAGCAGCAGCAAAGGTTCTATATTCAGTTACTATTCTCCATTCTACTTTCAATACCATCCCATTAAAAAAAAAAATTAAAAAAAATAGGCAGATGTTATAATATTCAAACTGAAAATGAATGTGCAGTGTGATTTAGCATAGAATTAGTATGTTTTATAGGATTAATATATTCTCACAATGAGTGAAGGGTATTTGAAACTGGAAATATACTACCATGTGATTAATGGTTCTCATATAGCTACATACAAATCCTCTGTGTGAACTCTGGGCTTTCCTAAATTATTGCTAGTAGTGGTGCATGTCAGGAGGAAAAAACACTTTATCTTCATGCCTGATGATTTTTCTTTAAGATATCTACCCCACTGATGGGTGGGCTTGCAAAGCTTGCATTATTTTCAATAAAATCCATGAACAAAATCTTTTAATCTTTTTTTTATTATTATTATTCATTCACAGAAAGTATGAACAACTGAATTAAGGGTTTAAGTTTTTAATACAATCTTTCAGCTGAGTAAACTCTAAGGACTGTTTTCTAGTGTGTAGGTGATTAAATTGAGTATATGGACTTCTGAGACATTTTGGATTTAGGATGAACTACATGAAGTGTTTTAGAGTTGACTGTTACTATAACATGGGTGAAGAATGCCATGAAGAAGTCCAGAAAATTTGGAAGTGATAATAGATATGTGAAACCTGTTGGAAAGATTGTCATGGGAAGAAACTGTATGGATCTTCTTGTCATACTTTTTTCCTCAGCTCAGCTCACTGCTTAATCAAAATCAGATTCTCTGAGAAGAGACAGATTTCTAGGATTTTATCTTCAATAATAAGTCCAGAAAAATGGCGATTTTTTCAAGTTTCTTGGATTAGTTTGTTGAATATTACAATTTAAAATCAATCTCTAGTTGACTTAGAACATAACCAAATCTTTAAAATTTCAGATGTTTTTCTCTGCAAGGTAGGTCAAAAGAACGTCTTACATTTAATGCTAGTCAGTACTGTGGGGTGTTTGTACTGGCCTGGCTAACAAAAATTGTTAAGACATGTATGTGAATGTAAACAGTGGATGTGAAAGGTACACCCAAAACTAGCTTAAAGTCTTTACCCAAAACTTACTGAATTACAGAGGAAGTTCATTGTCAGACTACTTAAATAGTAATGTGGAAATTCCAAAGAGGATGTAGAAACAAGAACTCAGCTGGAACAGAAGTATAAAAGAAGTATGAGAATTTGCTACATATGAAGTTGCAAAATTTTTGAGGGAAAGTCTTTGGAGGGCAACTAGCAGTAATCAAAGCCTTTTTAGGCAATGCCAAAAGTCTCCACTGGCATCACAACCTCTGTACTGTCCAGACAGAACGTTAACAAGCTTGAAATCCTGGCATGTATGTATGAATGTGGTCTGTCCATACGTGCACATGATTCTGTCTCTGCATATGGCTAGGTGTAAGGTTAAAGCATTTTGAAATTGATAGAGAAGGGTGTTTCTAAGAATTTTATATGTTTCTAGTATGGTGTTTTATATATCTTGATGCTGATATTGATCCTTGAATGAATTGTAGCATTAATTAATCTATTAACAATTTTGATCTTATTTTGATTTTAAACACATGAACTGAACAGATTTTTCCTGTCACAATTTTGAAAGATAGGTGTTCATAGGGAGCCATTGTCACACTTCCCTGCATTCTAGTTTACAAATATTATGAGGGCTGCTCCATAAGTAATGCGTGCTGTTTTAGTATGTTGGCTCATGATGTCAGAGGCAGATGTTGGTGGTATGGCAGTAGAGATTGAACCTTTTGCCATTCCATTATATTGCGTTGTCATGTGACAGATGGCAGCAGAGGGGGAGTCCAACCAAAAGGTATCTGACATGGAAGTGCATATGAAACAAAGGTGTGGAATTGAATTCCTCCATGCAGAAAAAATTGCACCTACTGACATTCATCAATGCTTACTGAATAGTTTTGGAGACCAAACACTGGACGTTAGCAACGTGAGGCAGTGGGTGGTTTGTTTCAGCAGTGGCAACAGCGACACTGGGTTACCTCTGCTGGTACTGACTTTTACCAGTGCGGCATGAAGGCTTATCATTTGTGAAAATACATAGCTGATGGTGGTGACTACATTAAAAAAAAAAAAATAATGTATTTTGTAGCTAAGAATTTGCTGTATGAAATAGTGTTATTGTGCCCTTTGTATCTGTTGTCATATCCATGGAAATAAATGGGAGACATTACTTTTGAATCAACCTACGGATATCATCCTAACAACTATTTGAGATCTCTATTAAACTTGAAAACACTTTGAGAGAAGAATTGTACTTCATTTACTTTTAGAAGATTGCTTAATATTGTAAGGCAAATAAAGTCTAATATTAAGTGTATTAAGCATTCCTGCATTGCACATAAACAGTAATAAATGTATTAAATTTAGAATTATATAGAAATTGTGATAAGGATTCACTCCAAATCTGGTAACTTAAAGTTCAAAAGGTTAATTAAAGTCCAAACAGGCAATATTGATTTTCATGCCCCTAGTGAAAATTCTGTGTAGATAACAGAAATAAGTTTTCCTCTTGCTATAAATGCTGATAAAGTTTGCTGTGATCTTAAAATATTTCTGAGACAGCCCAAAACATGAGGACAAAGCACTTAAGACTTTCTCTCAGACCACCAAGAATGACTTTCTAGTCATTCTGTAGGACACCATGGAGTATCTGATTTAGAAACAAGTCAGATGCGGTAACCTGTAGAAGATGTGTGCAATTTCCTTCTAATTCCAACAATTTTAAAATAAATAATCACTCAACTTTAGGTTTAATATTTTCATTACTTAGACCTCTCTCTCTTGATTTCTTGCTACAAAGGTCTGCTGCTGGTCTGTATTAACTATCCTTGTTAGTATCATGATTTCTCTGTGATCAAATCAACCCTTTTCCACCATTCTCATGTTCTCAGTCAATTTCTTTCATTCTTATTCTTTCAAAGCTGTTCATTCCAGAGACACAGGGAGCCTACTGTATCTTTGTTTCCTCTGACATCTTATTCATCTCAAAAAGATAGCATTACTGGGTAAGCACAGAATCACTAAACCATATCTTTTTCCTCTTACTTCACCTTTCTATAGCATCTATTAGGGTGGTGTCCAGCTTGTAGTCTTTTCCCTGTTTCCCTAAAACTGAACAACCCATTGGCCAAAACAAGTATTTTTAATTTTTTTCCAAAGGGTTTTCAGTACTTCCTACTTACAACTGTTCCTGTTGAAAAGCAGCTCCACGTTTCTTTTCTCAGCCTAAATCCATCAATTTAACTATCTAGTTATATAGCATGAGCTTGGTACAACAGAACCCATCTCAAAACTTTTCCAAAACATATGTAATAATCTTAAACCATAGTGGAAAAATTGACCCCAAATAATAAAACAATTGATCTTTAAAATGTCATGCAGAAAAAGGAACAGGGTTGTGAGAAAAGTGTGAAGGAAAAGAAAGGAAATCCAAGCGAACTCAACCTACATAAGTATGATCTTGCCAAAAATGGTGTGGAATTTTATCTCTGATTTATACCAAAGCTACTCAGATCAAGAATGAACTCTTATAAGATAAGTGCGTGGGTATTTTGTTCATGCTACCTAGAGATTGGTACCCCTGAAGATTTGTCCATTTTTCTTTTCCAGTTAGAGAAACTAATATAACAAGAGCTTTCCTGAGTTTGAAGCATATCTTTTCACTGGTTCATTCAAATGCTTTCATCTCCTAAGTTCTCATCTATTTCTAAAATTTTGTTGAACTAAATCTACTGAAGTCAATTTAGAACTGCTGCAGTTCTAACAAAAGGACCTTTACCTTTGATGTTTATTGCAATATATTAATAGTATTTTGTATTTCTGTGAAAAAAAAAAGAAAAAAAAAGAAAAAAAAAAGAAAAAAGAAGAGGAACTTACAAATACATACTTCCCAAATTGCATTGAGATTTGCTTCCTAGCCTTATTGCTTCTTTATTTTTCTGTGCTGCAGTTGCCCAAATTGTTGCGTGTAGAGCACACTTGATTTGAGCAAAGCTTTCAATACAGTTTCTTCCAGTACCCTTCTGGACAAAATATACATCATAAAGCTAGATAAAAATATAATGTGTTGGCTGAACAATTGGCTGATTGCTTAGGCTCAAATGGTTATGGTAAATGAAGTTTCTGTGCCACAATATAAGAAGGAAACAAAACTATTAGAGAGCATCCTAAGGAGAGCTACAAAGATGATAAAGGGTCTGGAGGGCAAGCTGTATAAGGAGCTGCTAAAGTCCCTTGGTTTGTTCAGCCCAGAGCAGAGGAGGCTCAGTGTAGACCTACAGCTCCTCACAGGGAGCAGAGGGGCAGCACTGAGCTCTGCTCTCTGGTTACAGCAATGGAATCCAAGGGAAAGGCATGGAGCTACATCAGCGGAAAGTAAAGATGAATATTAGTAAAAGGTTCTTCCCGAAGAGGGTGATAAGGCACCGGAACAGGCTTCCTCAGGGCAGTGGTAATGGACTCAAGGTGCCAGAGTTCAAGGAACATTTGGACAATACTCTCAGACATAGGGTTTGAATTTTCAGTGGCACTGTATAGAGACAGGAGCTGGATTCAGTGTTATCTTTGTGAGTCCTTTTCAACTCAGGATATTCTATGATTCTATGAAATATGCAATACACAGGCATAAATGGCTAAAATAATCATGTATCGTTCTTTCTCTAAATTCTCAAAGAGTAAAAAATAAACAAAACAAAACAATAGGCATACAGTGTACACTTACATTCCTATATTTCTTTATATAAATTGATAAGGCTGAACACCAGACATCAGGCCTGTTATTGTCTATAATATTTGATCATAGGTTTGAAAAAGTACCTTCTTTCAAATGCCTTGTCACATGAGAAAATACATTGCAAATTTAGTATTATCTTCCCTAATACATCCATTGTATAAAGGATATGAAAAACTGGTCTGATTATCACAGCTGACAGCAGTAGCCTGTATTTTGCCAGGGGTAATTTCCCAACAACATTTTTTTTAAATGTACCCAAGAGGACATTTTAGGAACTTAAACCAGACTTCAGACTGAGAACAGAAAAAATAGTTATACAAGATGGAAACAGAAGAATACTGTGTTAAGTATTTGATGATAAGTAGTGTTAATTGCAATTTAGAGATTAGGACCAACAAAAATATGTTTCATTTTATTTAGTAATCATGTTTCATTTTGTATTTTCTTGAGCTCTAAAATCACAAAATATGTAGAAAAGCTGTAGGGAATCTGATCTTAACTGAAACTTTCAGTATTTTTTCCTTTCCTTGAGAAGGAGTTGATGAATCATTTGTTGATTTACAATAATCACATGATATAAAGATTACTTTCTTTGATAGTATAATTTTAAATAAATGAGAAGTATTGTGCTGTGCAGATCACTTCTGTTTCAGTCTTATACAAAAAAATGAACATTGTTTTTATGCTAATCATCAGCTTTTTAGTGGAGAATAAACTAAGAGAAAGGGAAGAAAGAAGGAAGGCAACAGAAAGATCTGTCAAATGCTGACATTGAATATGTTAAATTCACATATTAATGTTATATGAATATAATAATGTAATGTATAAATGTTTAATATTCTTTTGAATATGTTGACAATGCTAGGAAAGATGAACATAGTTCAAAAGTTGAAAAAAAGGTGCACAAAATTGAAAGTAGGTGCACAGTTGTCCTGTGAAGTGAAAATAGTCCTTTCGTTACAGTGAGAAATTAGGGTACTTCAGAAGAGAGAATCTAGTTCATGGAAGAACCAGACTGAATATGACAAAGTTTATTTACCAATAGAATAAATAACAATTTCTAGAGAAATTCAGACTTTCTCATTGACTTGTCAAAGCCAAAGTAACCACTTATGAATAAGAAGCAGCAGCTATTACACATATATAACTTACTGCCCACACTCAAGATGAACACATTTTTACTGATTTGTTACATTAAGAGTATTTCTACCCCATTTTGGCCTTCAGGAAAGGACATAAGGAAAGAGCAGATCACAATATATAGTTCAGATAAATTCTCATGCAGCTTTTTTTTTTTTTTTCATATAAATCTTTTAGATATAAGTATATAAATATCTTACTCATAAACAGTCATATATCTTATCAATTCCTTGCTCATAAATTTCATATTAAATCTTTTAACCACATGCTTGATCTCTTCAGAGCTAAGTTTACATTTTTTATAGGATAACTTCCATTCTGCTGTAGTATTCTTTCCCAGCACAATTGTCTTGTGCATGTTGAGTGAAATACTTGATGATTCCTCTAGGTCAGTGAATGAATTTTTAATACTCCAGCATCTAAGTTTCTTGACAATTACAGAGTAGGAAGGAAAAAAAAGGAAAGACGAATTCTAATAAGAATGTGTGGGAGGCTGATACTTAGTAAAAAGACTATAAGATCATAGCTGGAAGAAGGAGAAAAGTACTGGATTAGCATTAAGTGATTAACTTGCAGAAGATTAAAATGACTAATATGATAATAACGAGGAAAACATTATTCTGTCATTTATATTGTGTCAAAATGTACTTGATGCTCATATATGGTTCTTATTGGAAACTTACTGACCTGCGCCAAATATTATGCTGTTACATATCATTAGCATAGGCAATCAGCTTTAGTTTCTCTCTAATTGCTTTTGAGAGAGAAACTGTGACAGAGAAGTAATTGGTATCTCCCAAAAGCTAACTGAACTAAATTTTTGAGACTATCATTTCTGGAAGGGATGTAAAAAGAGCAGTTAAAATATTAAGAGATTTTACAGAATCACTCGATATTTAAAAAAGGTTATGAGATAAAATTTTCATAGTATTAGTTCATCAAGAATCTGTGGTGTAATCCAGTGAGATACTCATGAAGATGAGAAGGTGAAGTCAAAGGGGTTACTAATATATTTAAAATAATAACCTATGCTGTCATTCATATTCATTTAGTACCCCTCCTCTGAAAAGGAGATAATCTGTACTTCTTACAGGAGAGTAAACTCCAATTTTGTACCAGAAACAATACTAAATGTAGCTTTATTTTTATTTCTTTGCAGTACTACAATTTCAAACTATATGAAAATATTCTGTGAATTATATGATGATTTTTTTGAGGGAGAAGATACTACTAAATATTTCCTCAGGTTACTTTAATTTCTTTTTGTATTTATGTCTTCTGAGTTTGACTCAGCAGTTTCTCATCCATGACATTGATTGTGGAGGGTTAATCTTTTTCTGGCTGCCAGGCCCTTACCCAGCTACTCTCTCATTATCTTCTTCTACAGGAGGGGGAAGGAAAATAAGATGAAAAATTTGATGAGTTCATGAGATAAAGAAAGGGAGATAATTTACTGATTACCATCATGAGCAAAACAGACTCAAATTAGGGGACTTTTTTTTTCGCCAATTAAAGGTATAGTCAGATGCTTAAAAACAAGGAAAGAAACTGACACCTACCCCCCACTGCACTTTTTTTCCCAGGCTTCACGTCACTCCTTAATTCCCAGATCTACCTTCTCCTTGTCCCTAGCCCAAGCATTACAGCAGCAAAAGGTATGGTGTTTGTGATTTGAGGTTAGAAAGCTGTGACACCCTGCCTGTTCTATTATTTTGTTTGTGAAGTTAAAAGCAAGAGTTACTGTGTGATATATTTCATAATTAAGGTAGTGAAGCTTTCTGAATGAGAAGTAATCTCATAAAATGTGTTACAGAGTTCTCATGCATTCATGTGTCTGTACAGCAGCCCTCAGTGGGGATTTTGCAGGCTTTCTCCAGGCTTGCATCGCTAACCTTTGGCAAACTGTGCTGAGTATAAAAAGACTCATGCAGGAGCAAGTGACATTGTCTTTTCCAGTATTTTTTTTCTTGTTTTTCAATACATTGCTACTGAATATTGTTGCCATATTATGTTGTCTATATATTGAATATCTGATAATGACTTTTTTATGTATTTATGTACACCACTATTGTTTTAAAACTCCATGGTATCAAACACACTTGTGCATGCACACAAGATCACTGAAACATTTCAGTGTTTGTGATCTTCTCCAGATGACCAATGCTACACGGCACATTGGAGTCACTAAAACAATATCCTCCTCTTTATCAGCTAAGGAAACAAAGTTAAATGATACTTTCATAACCATGTCATAAAAAATCTTTTATAAGGTCTCTTATTAATTTCAACTTAGACTTTGGATTTAACAAGAGATTTTAAATAAATATTGTCATTCACACCAAATGAGGACTGTAAGCAAAATCCAGAAAAGGCTTGTCAGAACCTTTATAGAGTTCAAAGGAGGAAAAATACATTACCTTGTTCCAGCTCACTCTTCTAAAACTGTCAAAAAATAAATGAAATTTTGTGAACAGCTGCAGAAAAAGTTGGTATGTGTTATTGTGATTAAGAGGATAAATGTCTGACTGACCTGAAGTGTTACAAAACTATTCACACCTTTTCTTAAGATACTCTTGAGGAAGCCTAGACTCAGTAATTACTAATAAAAGAAAGAATTTACTTTAATTTCCTGCTAAGGACATGCTGCACAGTTTTGACAAGTGATTCTAACATCAGTCCCATGTCTCTGCTAGAGATGTAAGTACTGCATTACACAAATATTAAATCTGGATTCAGTAAATATATATGATGAGAAATCCAGTATATTCCTAGCAAAACTGTTTCATTAGTTAGCAGCACTGATGTGGATAACTCAAAACTTATTGTCTCACTTCTCAAAAGATGTCTCTCTCATGAGACATATCTCTCTGTCTTTATTTTATATGAAGTCCAACTTCACCTTCTAGCTAATTTTAAAACATATTTTGTTTCGTCAAAATATTAAAGGAGAACATCATCGTCCTGTCACCTGTGGTGAACTGATGCGAGCTGGCAACTGAGCCTCCATCGAGTCACTTGATCACCACCTATCTCCAGTGTGGAAGGGAATAAGAAAATTGCAAAGTCGATCACTCCCCACCAAATCAGTATTCAGTCAGACCCTTAAGAGAAGATAATTTAGAAAAACTCCAAGAAATTGTATAGTATGACATACCCTTTGGTCAGGTTTGAGCCAGTTGTTCCAGCTGTGTCTCTTTCTACCTTCTTGCTCATTCCCAGTCTACTTGCTGGGGAGATAGTGGGAGAAATAGAGAAAGTCTTGATGCTAGCTAAATTGCGGCACTACAATAGTCAAAACAGTGGTTTGATCACAATTTTAAAACAGCACCATACAGGCCTCTTTGAGGAAAATTAACTCCGTCCTAACCAGAAACAGTAAATGCATCCGAAAACTTCTCTTAGCTAAACTAGTTAATCACCTGTGGGGTTAGTACGGGTGATAGGTTTTGTCTTCTGAAGAAGACAAAGACTATGTAAGAGTGGTGTCCCTCAGAGGTCTGTACTGAGGCCAGTGCTCTATAATATTCTCATTAATGACAGACACTAAACTGTGTGCTGTGGTCCATGTGCTTGAAAGACAGGATACAGTTGGCCCAGACAACCTCATGAGGTTCAACAAAACCAAGTACAAGGTCTTGCACCTGAGTTGAGGCAACCCCCAAAATCAGTACAAGCTGGAGGATGAAAGGATTGAGCAAAGCCCTGCCAAAAAGGACATGAGGGTACTAGTGGATGACAAGCTGCACATGACCCAGCAATGTGTCCTCACAGCCCTGAAAGCCAACTGTATCCTGGGCTGCATCAAAAGAAGTGTTGCCAGCAGGGTGAGGGAGGTGATTCTTCCCCTCTGCTCTGCACCGGTGAGATGTGACTTGCAGTACTATGTCCAGATGCGGAGTCCTCAGGACAGGAGAGACATATGGAATGTGATGGAGTCTGTCCAGAGGAGCACCACAGAAATGATCCAGGGGATGGAACAACTCTCCTAAGAGGACAGGCTGAGAGAGCTGGGGTTGTTCAGCCTGGAGAAGGGAAGGCTCCAGGGAGACCTGACAGTGGCTGTTCAGTATCTAAAGGGAGGCTGTAAGAAAGAAGGGGACAGACTCTTTAGTAGGGTCTATTGTGATAGGACAAAGGGAAATGGTTTCAAACTAAAGGAGAGGAGGTTCAGATTGGATATAAAAAAAAAAAAAAAAAAGTTTTTTACAGTAAGGGAAGTGGAACACTGGAACAGGTTGCTTGGAGGAGGATGTCCTGTCCATGGAGATATTCATGGTCAGACTGGACAGGCTCTGAGGACACTGATCTAGCTGTAGGTGTCCCTGTTCATTGCAGTGGAGTTGAACTAGATGACCTCTAAGGATCCCTTTCAACTCAAACACTTCTGTGATTCTAATGATTTGTGTTAGTCCATTATATTTCCCTGTTACCATCTGATTGCAGTTTACTCTAGCCACACTGGCTTAACGCTACAGACCACTCTTAGAGTCTGTCTATAATTTTATTAGGGAGAAGAATACCCAGGGAGGTAGTGGAGTCACCGACCCTGGAGGTGTTCAAGGAACATTTGGATGTTGTGTTGAGGGATATGGTTTAGCGTGTACTATTGATGATAGGTGGATGGTTGGACTGGATGATCTTATAGGTCTTTTCCAACCTTAGTGATTCTGTGATTCTGTAATACTGGAAAATCAGTGACTTTGAGTTTTCTTACAGTTCACTAATAATCTTGCTGCGTATAAAGATTCCACTGTGTGTCTCATTGGTTTGATCTGTAGCTAGAGAAAGAAAAAAAAACCAAAGCAACAAGAATAAAAAATCTCTACATCTTCTCTTTTTTTTTTTTTTTTTTTTTANTCACTGAGATGAAGTTGCTCAGTAACTCATTTAAATATAATCAAATAATATTAAATTTAATAAGCTAGTATTTGTAACGGTTCCAGCTTAAACATGACTTCAGAAAGGAACATATTGGTTTACATATGTAAATTGATATATATATATATATAAATCTTGCATAGTTACAGGAATCCTGTTTACAGCTACTTTCAGGTATTCCACATTCTCTAATTGATAAATGTTGGCAAATTAGTAGTGAAAAAATCAAAACAATAATATGATAGACATTTCAAAATCATTTTGCTAACCAGATTACAGACATTTAAGATGTTTTATCAGCACCTGTGAATATAAAAACAGACATTTCAAAATTTTCCATTCGCATTTTATGTTTGCAGTGTATTAGTCTTTAATATCCTACAGTACTCAAGTTTATTTGAGTTGTTTTCTCCCTAAGCTATTCCAGAGTTGATAGACAGTTCTCTGATGAGCAATTTGATACTCTGCCAAATGAAGACTTGACTTAGCCAATGTTATCTTTCATAAAATTATTTACCATATCATGTCTTTAATAAGATCAAGAAATTCAGTATAGATGATTTACATTTCCATGGGCAGGAACATTCTCAAACACAGCAGTGTTTGAGAAAGAAGGAACAGATAAGAGAGAGGAGAGAAAATGGAGAGTTCTCAGATATAGCCTGGCATTAATCACAGAAACTTGTTAAGCTGTACAAAAAATAATATTAAAGATCAATCCATATGTCATTGTAGAAAAAGGTTTATGGCAGTAAATTAATAATAGGCAACACTAATTAAATATATATTAAAAAACCAAACTTCTATATTCTAAAATTGTACTCGAGGCCTTCCAATATTAAATAGATTAAAATAAATTAAGAAGATGCACATTAAGAAAGAAGATGAACAGCAGATAACTTAATGTTTTTTTTTTTGTTAGCTTATTTTTGTTCTTAGAGTAAGTATAAACTAAAAACTGTGAATTTAACCTCTGAACTTCACACTGATAAGGATGTCTTCTGGAAATCAAAGTGGTTGATATCAACAAAGAAATTCAGAAACCTCTCAGTGTTTCTGAGCCTTTATGGACAGTCATTTGGAAAAAAAGCTTAATCTAAATAGCCATTCCTGAATTTGTGTTTGCATAAATATCTTGAAATAATGCTTTTCTTGAGAGTAAACAATGTGAGAACTTAGAAACTTTTCTGTGTTAAAGTTAGACTGTATATTTTCTATACGGATTAAAAGAGAGAAGACATCCTTGAGTTTGAATAGCATTTTAATATGCCAGCATCTTTGAGAGGTCACAAAGATCTTGTGACTGCGGAATCACACAGAGTTGCATAAATGGGATCAGCCATAATCTTTGTCACAGAATTCTGACATGATCTTGAATGAGTCTCTTAGAGGACATACACACCAAGTCATGGGTGTCCAACCTTTCAGCTTGCTGAGTCTCACTGAGTAAAGAGGAATTGTCTTAGGTTGCATGAATTACTCCAAAAGTAATGCCTCCAATTTATTTCTATGGAAACTACAACAGATACAAAAAGCATAATAACACTATTTGATAGGACAAAATCTCAGCTACAAAACACTATTTTTCAATACAGTCACCATTGTTAACTATGCATTTTCACCAGTGATGGAACAAGAGCCTGTATGCTGCACTCATAAAAATTTGCACCAGTGTAGGTGACCACTGTCACCCCTGCTGAATCACACCACCCACCACCTCATTGTGGTCACATCCACTGTTGGTCTGCATGAACATTCAGCAAGCACTAATGTATATCAATGGGTGCCGTTTTTCCTCATAGAGAAATTCAATGACACCTTTGCTTCATACTTGCTTTCTTGTCAGACAC
This sequence comes from Pavo muticus, assembly GCA_016647715.1. Classification (NCBI taxonomy): domain Eukaryota; kingdom Metazoa; phylum Chordata; class Aves; order Galliformes; family Phasianidae; genus Pavo; species Pavo muticus. The sequence continues at coordinate 4,114,140 of JACDJE010000031.1, forward strand.
CAATTTGTCAGACTGCCCCTCTGCTGCCACACGTTACACAGCAACAAAATGCAATGGAATAGTGGTAGACATATTCAGCCTTTACTGCCATACCACCAACATTCGACTCTGACATTGTGGACCAGTATAATAAAATAGGAGGCATTACTTTTGGAGCAGCTCTCATAAAATATACAATTGTTACAATTATTACAATTGTATATTTTATATGTATAATTGTAATGATTATGTTAACAATATATAATTGTTAATATAGAGGTAATAAAACATGCCAATTTTTAATATTTTTCTTAAAATATTAAAAAAGAGAGGAACAAAAACATAAAACTAATGGAATATTTGACCTTGTTTTTGTGAAACTAATGCATCAGTCTAGCTCAGTGGTAGTGCTTGCAACTCCTAGTGAGCTGTCAAGGTGTTCATCAGAGATTTTTAACAAATTTTTACTCTTCCTGTACATCATCCTTGACAATTTTTCACAAATGTGTGTATTGGGGAAAAAAAAAAAAAAAAAAAAAAGGCAATGACAGGAATAAGATGTGATTATGAAGTGAAGGATATTTTTCTCTGGCAACTGAGGTTCTATGAAAGCCTTGTAATTAGATATTATCAGATTTTTGATATCTGATTGCAACTCTATACATTCCATTTGAAAATTTGCAGGTAATGTATTTATATCAACTGAAAATGGTATCGTAAATATAAATTTATGATTTTTTTTTGCAATCTTGAAACCTGGTCTCAAAATCCTTTATCAAACCAGAAAGCATAGCTCCTTATTCTTTGCAGTTCAGAGCACTGTATTTAGCCAGTGTATCAAAATGCATACAATTATTTGTCATCACTTGAGTCAGCACTGCACAGCACTGCCCTCCCCGTGCCCTTTTTTCAGTCAACACAGTGTTAATAGCGCACTGACGGTTTGGTTGTTGCTGATCAATGGGAGTGTGGTGTGTGTACTGCGTTGCAAGCCATGCTGGGCCACATATGGTCCATGGGCCACGGGTTGGACATGCCTGCACTAAGTAATATGAAGGCATGATTGAGCTAACATGAAAATAGAAAGTGACATAGCTATTATGGGGCAAGTCACTAATTAGCTGCAACAGGGCTGCACTGCATGATTATATTAGCTAACATTTTATCTTCATATCACTTTTACTGTAGCATTCACACCACTACAGATCTTTCTTCTTATTTCTCCCATGCTCCCCATTTAAGTTAAAATAGCATCCTTTTGGGATACATCAGCTAATTTGCAGAGCTAACTTTTAAGCAACTTGTCACTGACAGAACACTCTATTGCAAAACATAGAATCAGCCCCACTCTTCCTTACCTGTAACAGTGAGAGCACATAAACATTCTTAATCTTGTATGTCTGTCTCTTTTCTGTTCTCACTGTAAATTGTTTGCACTGTGATTTATGCAAATTGGTACTTACTATATAGATGTCTTTGGACCTAATCTGCACTATAGCTGGCCTGTTGTGACTGTGAGAATTCAGTCAGACTACAAAAGACATGAGGACAGAAGTTTGTAAATAAGATGGAGTGAATTTTCTAGGTGTGAAATAGCATTGACACATTTTTGCTTGAAAATATGTGTTATTGAGTATGTGCTTAAACAAAGGAATTTCAAAAACATTTTTTTCCCCAAGGAGGTTTTTTTTTTTTTTTTTTTTTTTTTTAAATTAAAACTGAACTACCTCATATCAGCATTAGAGGGGAAATCACAAATCTACATATTATATAACAATAGGAGACAATAATTAATTTTTGTTCATCACATAATACTCCAAGAAGCAAGATGTCTGTCTGAAATCTCTGCATAGGAAATGGAATTATTCTTTCCTAGGACCAGATGAACTAAAATAAATAGGATAGATTGCTCTTTGGAGCTTCTGATGCCACTAAAATATACAGTACTTGCTTAAACTAGATGTCTAATTTTAGATGGATAAACGGATAAGGTTGGATGAGATGAATCTCATCCTGTGGTACTATATGTCAGACTAAGCCTTAGTAGCATAAAGAATCAGAAAAATGAATTATCTATGAGTTAAATAGGATGTTATCAATTTCTTTCATACTCCATCTCTGGTAAACCCATTTCTGTACAGGTAATTTCTATTAACTTCTATCTCCCATTCATTTTATTATACAAGAGCATGACTGCTTTCCTTTCAGTTAGTTTTTAATGTACTCCTTATTTTCTTTTCACTTTTTCAAAAGCAGATTCAACCTCTTACTCAAGCTGGACTCACTCCTGTTTTGAGTGTACCACTGCCTGATTTTTTCTCTTCAATCTCATTCAGGGAAGTATTCACTGGAAGTTCCCTTGGAACTTTTCTGTTTTTCTTTTCTTCATTTTTCTGACTGTATACTAGAATTTCTGCAATGAAAATTCATACCTCCAAGCTTAAAGAGTTAGGGTAAGATTCAACTACTTGCAGCTGTAAGAATATTTTAAGCAATGAGACAAGCTACTAGTTTAGCTACTGAGCTGTCTAGACAAATAAGCATCTTCAGAGGGTAAATTTTACCAGCATCATTTTTTTTTTCATTTTGTAGAAGATGGGTGAATTCTACGCAGATGCATGTTGCTATTTTTAACAGGAAGTTAGAAATTAACGTTTAAATAGAAGTCTTGTTCTTAGACAGGGAGTCAAATCAAACCTGATATTATTCCATGAGAATGAGAAATAATACTGATATGATAAACTGAGCCTTGAATCAAATTTGATGGGCATAAATTTAGAAAGTTTGAGACAGGAGAACAAGATTATTTGAGAAATTTTGAGAAAGGACTTTTTACTTATGCAGGTGTCTAGAGATATCAGAAACACCAGCAAAATCTCACCAAAATAACCTTCTAAGGACTGGCAGAGGATCAGTTAATTTGGGTCATGATAGGGTGAAATAAAACATATTCAGTAAGATAGAACATAATTTTTTGGCAGCGTAGTGTGAAAATCCATTGGTCAGAGGCACCAAGGTTACTTGACTTGCCTGTATTATTTTCCCATAAGAAGTCTACACCTTCCTGCCCACTGCTTTCTTTGTACCTCTCTGTGACATTGTAGCATGGCTTTCAAATTGTGCCCAGACAAACAAGGAATGCAAATTAATTCTGCTTTCTTGTGTAAAAATACACTGTCTCCTCTCTCACAGAAAATGTCAGAATCTTTATATTATTAATTGGAAGTAAATATATTTCTTGAATGGATATTTCTTCAATAGCCATTTCTCTTCTGTGAGAAAGTCTGATGAATGTGTTTTTCTGATAGTGTTGTTATTTCTTTGAACTGAATCTCACAATTACATCACTGACAATATTAAGGAAATGAATTCCCATGTAAATTCATCAGAGCAGTTAATTGTAAATTAACCTCACAAGTTTTGCTGTTTATTTTAAGACAAGGAAAGGCCAGTATCTCTAAAAGATCTCCAAGAACTGAGTATTACAATGATAACAGGGACACCTATGGGAACATTTCATTGGGAGGAAATACATTTTTTGTGCGTGTGTGTATACCTACATTAAAATGAAATGCCAGTAATGAAATATATGCTTACATTTTCTTGTACATATATGTGTGGCTGTGTATAATATTTTTATCAGCTAGAAACAAAATAGTCTGTATTTCCATTCTTCAGAACTTGATATTTCAGTGTATTTCACATTCCTTGAGTATAGGGAAAATTAATGTTAATAATTACTATAGATAGGAGCATCAACTTAGTAATTCAGAACATCCATGCCAATTATCTTATTACTATATTATTATATTACTTTATTACATTATTGTCAATTACTGCAATTACATTACTGAGCAGAGCTGATGTTGCTCAGAGGAATTCCAGATGTTTAACATAGCAACATTTATCATTCGCACATTAATAGGAACCTTTTTGTCAGGATCAAAAATACAGATTTATATATAAATGCCTGAAGAAAATAAATGTTTAAGCATGCTTTTTCATCATAAGGTATGCATGAGGTTATTTTCAGGAGTTGGAAGGTAGAATGTTGCTGGAGAATTTGTTAATTATTTCAAACAGTTTCTGGTACTTACGACACGTAGTGTGAAATTAAAAATTTACATTTTGGGGGACTGGCTTGTGAACATGTCTGTTGCCCACAATCTTAATCTAGTTAACAACAAAAACAGATGCATTTTGTCAGCCCCTGTGAGCTCAGTATGGATACTTGCCTCTGAATTTGGTATTAATTCTTCCTGCTTTCATCATCCTTCAGCTTTCTAGTGTTTCTGGCCACTGTAAATGAAGCAGGTAAGAACTGATGTGTGCTCATGTTTCTCTACCAACAGTTTGGAATGCAGCAGAGAAAAAGGATGACTACTAAGATGATCGGGAACATAGTCTTTTGTACTATTATTTTTTATTTTTTCATGGAAATTAAAAGGAATTTATTTGTGTAGCTCAGCAAAAGAAGGTAAAGGTTGGAAGCTCAATTCTTTTGGAGTTTTCCAGGAAGAAGAAAGAAGGAATAAAAAATTCATGAGATAAATAAGCATAATCAGATCAAAAGTAAAAACAGAAACTAGAAGACATTTCACCACAAAGATCAAACTTCTAACATATTTCTAACATGAATGGAAGTAATGAAGTAATGAATGGAAGTCTGCAGGAGCAGGTCCGCTCTGTGAAAGAGATGTTATGTAAATATTTGTCATCACAGCAGAAAAATGAACTTGGTGTCTCTAGATTTTATTTCCTGCCATTACACTAAAGCAATGCTTTCATTTTCAGTGGATTTTTCTTTTCCTATTTATGGCAGTAGAAAGTAAATTCATGTGCCATCTTTTTCTTCTGCTTACACAAGCTCAAGAAAAAATGCGGATGCAAGTTCCCCTTCATCTTCTAAACTGAGTCCCTAACACTTTTAGAAATACATTGGCTGCTCTAAAGTAATGCCTCCTATTTTGTTAGGTAGGCCCACGACATCAGAGGCAGATACTGGGGGTATGGTAATAGAGTTTGAACCTTCCCACCAACGTTCTGTTAAATTTTGCTGCCATGCAACAGATGGCAGCTGAGGGGCAGTCTGACAAAATGGCATCTGACATGGAAGTATGTTTGAAGCAAAGGTGTGGAAGTGAATGCCTTCATGCAGAAAAAATGGCACCTATTGACATTTATTGATACTTGCTGAGTGTTTGTGGAGAGCAAACAGCAGATGTGAGTGCAGTGAGGTGGTGGGTGGTGCGTTTCAACAGCAGTGACAGCGACATGAAAGACAAGCCACATTTTGGAGGGCCATGAGCATCTATCACACCATGAAACAATGAGTCTTGATCAGCACAGCTATGCAAATCTGCTAATGATGGCTATGTTGAAAAATTATGTTTTGTAGCTGAGAATTTGCTCTGCCATACAGTGTTGTGATTTCTGTAGAAATAAATAGGAGGCATTACTTTTGGAGTGACTTACACAATATATTTTTATATCTTGATTTGAGAATACTTGGACTGGAAAAATACTAATTCTTAAATAATGATACTATCATAATAGAGACAGAATGAATGGGAAATGTACACTCCTTATCTTCTCACTTATGAATCAATCACTAAATAAATAAAATTTGAACATAAGAATATTGTGCAGCTTAACTTTCTATCTCTTGCAATACCACCTTCTGTCCTGTAGTCAAGTATTCTAGTTCTGCTGTGTAGATATCACGTGAAGCTAAGGAAAATAATATCTCCTTATGCTAGTACTATGGTTGTTTTTTCTTCTTTTTTGACTGATGTTCCTAACTAAATAATATATGTATTTTTAAATAGTAAAATGTAAATGGGAATTGACAAGCACAAAATAACATTTTTGGAGACTCAAAAGACAAAAGCTTGTTTTCCCAAATTTAATTGAAGCAGTGTGCATGTAGACAAGCAGAAATACAGCAGCAAAGAAAACTCCAAAAGATCACACTGTAAAGACTAAATATGTCAAATAAATAAATAAATAAATAAATGAAATTTTAAAAAGGGAGAGAGGGAGAGAGAAAACACTGGAACATTTTAGCTTTAAAATTTTCATGGCAGTCTAACTTTTTCAGGGCAAGAACTAAAGGAAAATTGGCTCACTACCTCTTATTTTCTTTCAGTTAAATACACAAATACACGTTTACATTTAGCCACAAAGTGTAGGTGTATGGCCTGTAATCAACACTGGTCTGTATTGTGCCATCCTGATGTCAAACATCCAGTGACTATCTTAAGTAAACACATAGGTACAGACAATCATTCTCCAATCAAATGTGGGCTTTAGATTACATGACTGCTCTGGAGTTTGCTTCCCAAAAACGAACAGTAAAAAGAAAAGAAAGAAAGAAAAACTTTCAGTTGCTCCATAACTAATGTGGAATGTCACAGAAGAATGAATTTCATAACTGAATACAGTAAGTTACATAAGCTCAAGGATGTGACACAAAGCAGACTGCTGGTCTGATCCAACAAATCATCTAATCAGTTTTATCTGAATTCCTACAGGGAGCATAAATGCCTACGTTTTAAACTATGTAAATTAGATAAATTTGTTATCTACATTTGTCTACAGGCTCACAGGCTGAATAAACATATCATTTATTTTATGTATATTAACACACAATTAGATATCAATCAATTTTTAAAAAAATCATCACCAATTTCTAAATTTTGATTTAATTTTTCCTTATTATACTTATAAGCTTTACAAGTTTACCGAAAATTTTACAGAGAAATCAGTACCTCCTCTTGAAAATAATCTCCTTCACTCACTGTTTGGTCTTCTTGTAAATTGCTTCACTCCTGGTAATATTTCTCTGGGAAGGCTAGTTCACAACCTGTATTTGAAAACAGTGGTTCCCTGGTAATCAGAACTTATTGCTTAGTGCTTCTCTGCTCCTGGATTCAAATCTTTCATTCTCTGAGGTTTCAAAGATATAATGCAGTGTTTGGAGGGTCAAGCAGTGAAAAGCTCCTAATATACCACAATACTGAAAAACAGGCTTGAGCCCAAAACAAATGAAGTAGCTGCAGTTTTCAAGGAACTGTAGATTTTTCACTGAGCAGGTGATTTTCCAGTACTTTTTGTGATATGGTTTTCTTTAGCTAGTTTATATTCACTGTTGATTGACTCTGCAAAATAGATTTTATTTTATCCTGAGCGTTAATCCATCGTTCTCCTAAGGATTATCAAAATAGATGCCAGATTCACCAATGTCACATAAAATGAAAATCTGGTAGAACTGTGGAACTTCTAGACTTCGTGATCCATACAACAAATAATAAACTGATAATATTTTCTTTTTGAAAAAGTATTTTTTAATTAAAATAATTTTTAAAATACCTGGATGTGTGTTGATCAGGAGATTAATCAATTAAAATCTTCTAAAATAACAGAATTAAAAAAAACCTTGTTGGTTTGAGGAGCTACGAGATATGGTTTAGTAGCTTGTGGTACTAATAGGAATGGGAAGGCGGTTGGACTAGATGATCTTGCAGATCGTTTCCAACCTTGTGATTCTGTGATTCTGTGTTATTTACATTCTAGGCATGCAAATATTGAAGTTACTCTGAGTTCTTCCATTATAGATACTGTAGCTATTGGTAATGAAATTATAAAAGGAACCTTTTTTTTTTAATTCAAAAAATCAAAATCATGTGCTCATACTTGCTATTCTTACTGAGCTGGGACAAAATGGAGCAAAACACAAGCAGTGCCCCACAGTATGTTCTACCTTACAAAAGATGTTAATGTTTATAAATTACACTTTCTTGGATTCCTTGTTCCAATATCTATCTACAATGACACAATTTAAGGAAGCTTACAAAAAGTCTATTTTTTTTTTTTCAGTGCTACATATCATATTTAAAGAAACAGAAACTGAAGGAAAGTATTTATGCTTGACACATAATCAATAGGATAAAGAAAAAGCAACAGTAATGTTTGATATTTTGCCACAGTGATTTACTTCTATTTTTAAAACAGGTATTTGCTCTGATCTCATCAGTATTTAACAATAATAAACAAATATTTATTCCTAGTTCTGATATTATGTAAGTGTGCCAATTCTACAGGTAAAGGAAATAATAGAGTCTTTTTGATGAGACAGCTGTTCATCATGAAAAGCTGTTTTTTTCTAAAGCTTCCCTTTTTTGCAGGCATATGCCAAATTTTGATAACATGATTTACAAGAAGAAAAATCACATGATATATAGCTCATATGAAAATAAATAAATAAAAATATTTTACTCCAGTATCATCAAAACTTTTCACTGCAATTTATTTTCCAGTTCTGTTGATTTACATTACATTTGGCACAATAAAAATGTCTCAGATTTTGAAATGACAGTATAAAGCATTGTGATCTCTTCTGAGATGCTTAAAGGCTTTTTCTGTGATTCCAGTGTCAACAAAAGGCAAAGTTCAAAATACTTTATTTTTCTGTGGGACAGAATTAAAAGGAAAACTCATTTTAGGCCATTATTGCTTGAACTTCAGCTTATTACTTGAACTAAAATTAAAGCAATATTGGATGTAAAATCTGATTTTTAGTAATGTCAGAAACAGTTAGGTGAGCATGTACAGAAGAAGAGCTTAGCTCTTGCAATGATGGTACCAAGGACAAACAGAAGAAGAGAGAGGAGTTGCAGAAAAGGTGAAGCATCCTTATATGACAGATAGGAGGGCAAAAGAGATTGGAAATACATGAAAATCTTGCAATCTCCTTAAAATCTTTTATACTTCCTCTGTTCATTTCCTGTTGTCTTGACTTGGTAACTCTCTGTTCCTCAGCTATGACAGCTACGAACTCTCTTGTGGATTTAAGAGTCTAAGCTGGACAACCAGACCATAATTTTGTAGTACAAAATATGCTCCTACAGATTACTTAGTTATCTTTTGCCCTTTGTGGGTTTTTGTTTGTTCCCTTGTATTTTGTGTTTTATGCCATCTTCTTCCCTCTCCTCCATCATTAATATGCACATGTAGTTTATCAACTGCTGCGTAACCACCTTCAGTCCTTCTGATGCAGAGATTGATGGTTCAGATAGGTTAATCAAACATTGATTATCCCAGTGGAACTGGGACTTCCTGCTATTTAGACTTGATCAATTCATGGATTCCGTAGTCTTCATCTTGAACTAATAGTAGCCTTTTTGCTCCAGGAACCACCTCAATTTATGTAACTTTATGAAAGATACCAGTGAGGATCTTAGGTATCTGAAAGATTTTAGAGCCCATGAGGTTAGGCTGCAATCAAGTGGTAATTTTGAAAATGCTGATGTGTCAGAGATGCTGAACAATGGATTCCATAGAACTTTACCTACAGTAATGGAGTCTTGAGAACTCAAGAGCAAGGTAAAAAAAAAAAGAAAGCTGTACAATGTAATGATTGTTTTTTGTCTGGTTGGTTGGATTGGTTGGTTAAGAAGTAGTGAAGTGTAGGTTATATTATTTCTCTCAATTTTCATATGAGATTAATTAGAATCTCTAGAGATTTCTATTAACCCCCATTCTTCCCTGCTTTCAGTATGGTAATTAATTCAATGGAGAACTGTACAGATGACGTAAAAAAAAAAAAAGTGAACACTTTAGCTACTCAGTTTAAGACTCAGTGAATAATTATGTATAGGTTACAGCTGGGAATATCCATGACAGAAAGAAACACAAATCATCTCATGGAAATTCAGTGTATTAGATGACAAAGCTTCATGAACCACAGACGGCTAACAACTAGATTAGAGGCATCACAGATTATCATGCCCTTTACTCCCCTGCCTTTAATTGCAAAAATTGATATAAACATGCATTGCTAAAAGTGCAAGTGAAGTGAACTGACTGAGCTCTTGAGGCTCCTTCAGCCAGGGATGAGTCAAAGATGTGATAAGGCTGAGCAACCCATTGTAATTTACTCTTGAAAGCAAAGAAAGAGTAGTTGGAGATATGCAGAACATACAGACACAGGTAATGAATCTGTCAACCAGCACAGTCTGCAGAGGCAGTGGGAACATCATTGATTACTCACTTGAATGTATGCATTGTGCTTTACAGGATTTGGCCAGAGGTAGGAAGGAAAATGGATCTTACCGTCAGTCCCTCTGCAGAGACTTGAGAAGCACAAACTCCTTGAGAAGTCCCTGCTGAAGGAACTGCCTGAAGGTGAGTGTCTCAGCCAAACTTTAGAATTAATACATCAAAAGGCTCTGAAAATGCTGTCACTAGCCCTAGGGATTGTAACACAAGAATTTTTTTCCACAGCAAGAAGCAACCAAATAAAGCAAACATCTACTAAAGAAAGAAGGCTGTAGTAAGTCTTCAGATGCCTTTGCCTCATCCAGGCCTTCCCAGATAGTCTTGTGTCTTGCTCAGTAATTTCAATGTTCACTTAACTATAACCAATTCATAAAATGCTTTAACTTTGCACTTGAACTTTGAATTTGAATCAGATTATTTTTATACTCTGTTTCCTGTCTTCATATCACTATTTTGTTGAAGACAAAGTGTATAGTGTAAATGTATGTATCTATTTATATATAAGGAATATTTTTTTTTACTTTTAATTTATTAACCTTACTGTCTCACAAAGAGAAGACTATATCCAGTTGTAGCTACAGAATATATTACTTTATTACTATTAGTGCTCTCCCCTGGTCTTCTGATGACTTAAGTCATACTTCACTATTGTGGGAAATTCAACATTGCATTTTGGTAGCTTTACAAAATCTAAATTTATAAAACTGAATTTGATTGACTCAGTCTTATCACGCTGATTCAAGAAGTTGACACATATAACATACAGAATACATAGAGGAGTTTCTGCAGTGTATTCATTATAATTTTAAGGAACAAAAAGATATCTTTCTTTAGTTCAGATCAAGTTTATTAAGTTTAGAGTTTCTATATTTGTGTGGAGAAAATTAAGGCAATATCTGTGGGACCTTTACACTCACTAATGAGGCAATACAAATTTCTAGAGTGTACAGTGGGCTTGAAAGAGCAAGATATAAGACAGACTTTAAGCTAGCTTTACTCGTGCAACCCTGCATCAAAAAAATACATCTTTCCTCTCCAGACTGCGGTGGTTATGCTGATATATTGGCTCTGATTTCTACAAGCCTTGGTAGATCTGCACTGTGCTCAACTGCATGGTATATGTTTATCCTAAGTGTTTGACTATGAGGCAATACTAGGTATTCACTACAGTTCAAAGACAGAAATTATATGTATATTGTTTACTGTATCAGAGGCATTTCCTGGCAAGGACAAAATTAGGCAGCAGTATTTCTCAGATTTGACTGTAATCATTCTGACTCTGTTTATTTTCAGAAACTCGAATGTTAATGAACTGAATCTCTGTGTCTCACCACAAGATACCACCCAGAAACTAAGTCTGTGTTAATTTAGGACTGGTATTTTTAATTTCCAGTTAATTTATTTAGGGAATTTTCTTTGATTGATTTGTTGGTGGTTTTCTGTTTGTTTTTGTTTTTGTTTGTTTGTTTAATAGAATTTTTTTTTTATTATTTATTTTTATTTATTTATTTATTTATTTATTTATTTATTTATTTTTTTTTGTAGGAGCTGACACTTCTTTACATAGTTAACAGTAATAGCTAGGCTGAAGTTGAGATACAGCCATACCTAGATAAAGATTCTGGCTGCAATTTGACTCCTAAGCGTTTTTACTTCTAACTTGAACACATCAGGGTAAAAGAACATGCTTGTAATAGGAATCACTGGTTTTATTTCCAGAATACTGTGTCAAATTATCTGCTTTGGATATTTAATCTTAGGCATGAAATATATAAGATTTCAATGAAATACATTATATATATATATATATATACATATATATATATATATGTTACTACAGTGGAGATCTTATCAACATTTTCAGCTCATCTAAATCGTCCCAGAAACATGAAGGCAGTCTAAAGCCATAGATCTGAGAAACATGACATCCCTTCTGCTAGTTTGTGTGCTCCCTGCATACTCCGAGTATATCCATTTGCTTCTTATACAAAAGTACAGGACTTCCAAAGTACACAGAGAGATTTTGAAGCCCTAACAAATTACTACTGGAAAGAAAATCCCTTTTCCAAAGTGTTTATATACCTTCCAATTTCCCTTGGCCTGCTGCAGTCTTCACACTTATCTGTGGGAAGAAATCTGTTCTGGTAGGAAAAATGCATCACTTGAATTCCTTAAAAAGGCCAGCTTTGGTCTGCACTATGCACAGATAAAGTAAAACATATATTGCATGACTCCTGAAGTTACCTAACGTTTATTTACAAATATTAAGTAATTTGGCAGTTAAAAATAATTTCTCTGCAATTCAATCTATCCATGCACAATGTAATCTGCCTAATCTGGAAGATTGGAAGATCTGTGCAAATATTGAGAAAGTCTACCTGTTTCAAGGCTATTGTTTTAAACTCCACTTTTTTAGAAAAATAGTGGGGATATGATCTCAGACAGATTTAGCCTATGGTTTGAGGAAGAATATTTAGCCCATAAGAAACATGCTTATGTTTCTCTTCCCAGATTCCTGTATTTCAGGACTCTTTTACCTAGATTTACACTATTGAGTCTATGCACTTTTAACTTTCAAAACAATCCAAACAAAAGTATGCTTTTGAACATTAGTCAACCTTGACAATGAAAATAATGAGCCCTCAGAGTGGAAGACTGATAGGTCTCTGTCTTAGAAAAAGAGAGAGAGAGAGGTACCTCAGCAACATAAATATTGCAAGTGGTCGAAGAACGATCAATGTTAAATAAATTTCCCAGTAGTTTGACCTGCAAACGTCCCCGAGATGACCTAAACCTGCATACAAGCCCTTTCAAAACTCCACTAGATGGAGCTAAAAAACTAACCCTGGCGTCCTTGAGAGGCATGGCGGCGCCTGAAAGTCTACAGGAGCTTTTTCCTTCTGAATCTGTTTGAAGGACTCTTAGGGCACCTTTTTGGCTAACTCAGCTCAATGGCCTGAGCTCACGCACGTTAGCCTGGCTTTTTTTAAGTGATCTAGGAGTTGTATGGAATACTTGACACTTTTTTTTTTTTTTTCTGTGTTTTGTTTTTGTTTCTTTGTTGCTTTATTTTGCCTTTTTTTTTTTTTTTTAAGATGATAAAAGACACTTCATTTACTTTTGTAAATGTCAAATATTTACACAAAATGGAGAGTAATTTCTAGAGAAAATACTGAAGTAAACAATTACCAAGAATTAATAAAGCTTACAGCAACTTAGTTTGTCTATAGCCAATGCTGTGTTGTCTGTTTTGAATATTGTAACAGCTGTAGAATTATTTGCTTCGATTGGAGCCTTACTGTACAAGAATTTTGTAACTATAGATAGGAACTGAACAATGTAAATTTGCTTTGGAAAAAAATGAAAAATGCAACATTTTTTCAGGTTGCAAAGCATCAAAAAGACCACAAATAGAGTGAAATTTTTAAGGGTGACAGCATGCTTTTGATTAAAAATTGTTGTCGGCATGGGACATATCACTTCTGAGAAGCCATTGGTGATATTGTATCATTTAATGATTCTACTGTTACTTCAGAAAACAATGCATGAAGTCTGGCTAAATTGTTTTTGAAATATCATCTTGGAGACAGTTTTCCTCTCCTAAGACCCCAAGTGGCAAAGGCAATTCAAGGGAAAATAACACAATCAAATGGATGTAATTTAAAGGCAAATAGGCAGGAGAACTGACAGTTTACTCTCCAGAACAACAGGAGATGGTAAAAGATTACAGGAAAGGAAGAAAAATAAGAGAAATAGGGGTGTAATAAAAAGTACTGGATCCAGTGACATAACTTGTAATTGCAAATCATAGACCAGTGAGACAAAAATCACAGACCAATTTTCCAGAAACAAAGTACTGAAATTATATTTATTTCACAAATGTTTTGTCATTTTGCAATATCCTTTTATATAACTAAAACATGAAGAAAAAATGTGAAATGGGTGAAGTATTCTGAAGTTCATAACTCATTTGGGACTATAATTTCTGCTGCATATTGGGATACAAAATAGGTTAAGAATGTTGAAAATTCAAACGTTTCTAATACCCAAGTTTATCGTACATTTTTTATATATAAAATGTTTCCCACATGTTTTCTTCACATTTATTTTCATCCTTTTTTTTTTCTTTTTTTTTTTTCCTTCTACTAGTCATATTTTGGAGACTTTCTCTTAGTTTTTCTTGGTAGATTTGATTTCAACGCAGTTGTTCAAAGAATTTGAGGAGCTCTTCTTAGAGGTTTTATACTATTTTGGGGATAAAAAAATACTGTATCTGCGCTGGTATAGTGGTGATTTTGACAGCCATATTCTTACAGAAACATTCACCGAAGTGCCAAATGGATAGAGGCTGCACCCTCTGAAAAGAGTACAGTTTTTATATGCAATGTATAGCACATAATTTTAAAGAACTTAGTAAAGCTGAATATCAAACTACCATTCTAAAATCAGAATGAGCCCTAAGTTTAAAAGCCAAAGTAGGTCAACATTCTCAGCTCTTATTTCTGAAAGGTCTTCATAAAAATTTGAAATTTCATTGTCAAAATGCACTATTTTTTTTCAAATTAAATTCCAGTTTCAGCAACTCTGCCTCTAGCTTTTATGTTAGTAAGTTAAGGACCTGATCTGTTTACTTTGACATCAGTGGGAGGTACCAAAAATCTCTCAGGAATGAGACACTCTTTCAGGTGCTTAACTGGAAGCTTTCGCAATTGGGTGAACATCTGTGTAAATAACAAACGTTAAGTCAGAAGAAAATTCAGATGTTAGTCTGTATGAAATGATTTTGTATTATAGGTTAAAGGCTTCTGTTAATACCTTATGTCATGGCAAAAAAAAAAAAAAAGGAAAAATACACTTGCATTAGCAAGTATTCTTCATCACACTGATGATCCTTTTGAATTGTTGAGAAAGAGATTATTTGGACTTCGAGTGATTTATTTCACTTCTACACTATAGCACAATAGATATGTGAGCTGATATGAGTTAGTGTATTACCTAATTATTGTCTAGGTTTCCGACTGCTCAGGTCACATTATGTTTTGCTGGGACAGTGCAAGCATAGATTAATAGCATCCTTCACTTGCAGTGACAAAGCTGCAGACAATGTAAGGTTGAAAAGTTTGGGAGAACTAACATGAAAATCACGCATTACTATTAATGCCTTTGAGAGTTGTCTCTTAATGACACGAAGTATGCAGTTATTGACAATTTTGCTAAAAGTTATAAAGGAAGAAGAGAAAGCAGGCTGTGAAGACAAGAACATCACAGACGAACTGTTAGGCTCTGAAGAATAATGTGACAAATACGAGATCTGTGGCAAAATGACTTTGCCAAACACTGTGATCACAACTCCTACCCACGAAAGCTTGAAAGTTACATTGCTAACTAGGCAAGAAATTGTACTGACCTTTTCACTGTATTATGAACAGACCACTCTAATGTAAGTGATTGCTATTGAAATTGATTTTGGTAGAAGCACAGATGCCTTGTTCTTGTTATTCATTGTGTGTTTGTCTTTTTAACAATTTGAACTGGTCTTACTGCTGTGTAACAATATATCTTTTACTGAAACTGATTAAACTATATTGATTAATCATGACCTTAAATCCATGTAAAAAAACTAAAATAAACGCTCCTGAAAAAATAACACAAGATTCATGTGGTCACAGCTACTTGCAGTTTTCTCACTTCAGCAGTCTTTTATTCCACAACTTGCTGTTGGAAAACATGATAAAAAAGTGCCTCAGTGTAAAATTCATATAATCATTCTTTTAATAAGATCACTAAACACTTCCGGGGGGATGGGGGGAACGGGAGGGAGGAAACCATAAAGCTTTTACAAGCACCTCTAAAAATATTTTTTACTGCAATTTATGCTGATAGGCTTAATTTATATGGTAAGTAAGCAGCAGCAGAACTTAGAAATTTCATTAATGTAAAAATGCAATTGTATGTAGTTTTACAATAGTAAGTAGCCTGATAACATACTAATATACGTTTTATTTTACTTAAAAAGTAATCAGAACAGCTGTATTATTTTTATTTTTTAATTTTTATTTTTATTTTAATATGGCAACAAAATATAAATGATGATGAAGTTTAATTGAACACAATAACAACCATGTTTTCATATTTTATGTGTAACAGGATAAAAAATAAAAATACAGTGGGGAAATCCCATGAAATTTCCACATTTTAAATTCTTCTTGTGACATTGTTTAGATCTCACAATTGAAAAATCACTCAGAAGAATTCATAACAATTGCTTGAACCACCACTACTCTAGAATGAGTTCCTACACAAGTGCTTAATCTGTTTATCTCAAGAGTACCAACAGCAGCTTGAATGCTAAAACAAGGATTTAACCCTTTTGTATTATTAAAAGATGAGGTGCAACATGATTCTGAATGAATATTTCTGAGATTGTGTTGCTGTTCAACTTAAATTGCATCTATACCAGATTATGATGTATTCACTGTGGAGTAATCTATTATCATACATTTAATTCACTGTGATACAGTCAGGAAGAAAAATAATTCAGCTAAAGTACAATCCAGCATAGCAGTAGCTCAAGATAAAACCTGCATATGGACTTCAAGTACCAGAAGAGAGAAATTCTTGTGCTAGGAGACTGATGGTCTTGGAGCTAGCAGTTTACCAAGTGAATAGCACTATCTGATGGCTAATAAATTTTACAAAGCATTAAACTGCCTTAGGATTTGTTAAGACAGTCTCACATCTGGACATACCTGGAGTACTTCCACAGTGAAATATGTGCCTATGCAAACACAGCTACTTTGCAAAAAAATAAAAAAAATATTGGAAGGGAAGAAAGAAAGAATTTTGTGATTTTCCAAACTAATTTGCAGTAATATTTATTTTTGTTTCTGGTTTCCAGTCAGATCTTGCCTGCTACTGCTTTTAAAACTATTTGATTTGGCAAGGAAAGTCATCATTGTCCTAAATTACAATAACAGATCAGGCATGTTGGGCATTAGTGACAGAATAATTTATAAATCAGCTACAGTAAGAGCTTATGAGCAACTACTGCCAACACTACTTAATTTGCAGTGATGGAAACTAAGAGATGTTGGCAGCTGCTGCATCAGCTGTAGGGTAGAATTCCCTACAACATTCTTTTCAGAGGTAGCAAGAGCAAAAAAGATACATGGCAGTAACAAGTACAAAAGGGTTAATCCTCCTCTCCACTGAAAAAAAAATAATAGTACTGCCCACATTTATTGCAACACAAATCATAAATAGGCTCTTCAGGTTGCTTTCTTAATGTTTCAGCAGAAGATAAAAAATTCAAAATTACAGCTTATAAGTATGATCTCATTAGGCAACGACAAGTGGGTGTGATACTGATTCTGCTCAGTCTAATGAATCCATGTGGCCTAAATTGTATCGTATATCTGTTAAATATTTTTACTTATACCACTCATTTGGCTTATGCTAAGCAAATTTAGTACTAAAAGACACGTGACTCTCCACAGAGATAAACTAAGGAGAATTTTTCAAGGTTCATGTTAAAATATGCCCAGATTTATTATGAACAAATTAACTTGAATATAGAAAATTTAACTCACTTTTAGTAGTAATGCAAAAAAAGAAAAAAAAATGTTTTTTTTTTCTTGCCACGCTAGTAAAACTGTCAGACAAGATCAGGGTAATACTGAATATGTTCAAGTAAAATAACTGTCTGGTTAAGGTAATATGAAGATGAATTAGATAGTTGCAGGAGTCAGAAATCTCAAATTGTCACCGGAACAATGCCCTCCCTTCAAAATAACTTCTTACAAGATACTAACAGAGAAATTATTTATGGCAAGCATAATAATCTGGGGACAGATTTTCATCAAATTGCAGCTGTTGTAGATGGAAAATTACAATAATACATATTTCCTCAAATTACAGATCTATTTTACATCAACTTTAAATAATTAT